>BQNB010133461.1:0-13195 GCA_026074375.1 Tanacetum coccineum
TACCACAAATTAAATAAAAATTTAAAATAAGCTTGTAAATCTATTAGGGGACGTTTGGTACGATTGAATCGTAAAAAATGGAAATAAGATTGAGAATGGAATAACAGATAAAGAGAATGAGCTGAAGATAGCAAAACGGAGAAAGGTTTGATGTTTGGTAGGTGCATCGAATTAAGTACCGGAATGAGATAGAAAATTAAATCCTTTGTTTGGTATGAGAAAAAATTGGATACATTATCTGTTGCCACTACCGATGAAGTGCCGTCACGTCAGTCAGATGAGTACAAGACTTCGAAAACCCGATTTTGTTTGCGCATCTCCACTAATTTATGATTAAATCCAACCAGTAAAATGCAAAATTTTCCAATCGAAATCAAATAAAACCAAATTCCCATTCAAAGTTAATAATTATTTCTTTAAAATTCTTAACTTTTAATAAGGGTTATTTTTAATTGAAATAGAATTTGAGTTTTAAACTCATGTACTGGTATGAGATATTACAACATATTATAAACAATGAATTGGCAGTGTTAATTATTGACATGTAATTTGATGGGACAAATGTGTGAATGAGGATGCCAACACGCACGTGAGAAACGAAACACGCCAATGGGGATGAACAAGACGAGATATATATATATATATATATCTATTGAACATCAAACAAGACGATATAATAGAGCATAAATGGGGATGAAAAAATCTGGGAATGTGCTATGCACGTGTTATTGGCTTTTATACCCCACCTTTTTTTCCATTGCTCCGTGATTCCATATGGAAATGAAAAAAAAAAAAGGGCCTATGTAAATTATCAATTCTCACGATTCTTTATTTTTTTAAGAGAATCAAAATTGATTCATGAGAATGGAAACTAAATCCATATTTCCATTCTATATGTGCAACAAACATATGCAGTGGCGGACCTAGGCATCACTAGGTGGTGCCCGGGAACCACCTTGGAGACTAAATTCGTTTAGAATCGATATATTGAATAATTTTAGGAACCACCTTGGAGACTAAATTCGTTTAGAATCGGTATATTGAATAATTTTAGGAACCACCTTAGAAAGTAGCGGGGAACCACCTTGGGACTGGTTTGAACAAGAAAGACAGAAGATTAAGATATACTAGTAAAAAAAACTCAGACAAAGATACGGTCGGACATAGTTGCCGGAAACGCTACTATGGAAGATGCTGTGTTTTTATTTATATATACCTCAATCCTCAAATGGTCGGTCCAATCACGATTTGCAAAGACCATTTGGCTGTAGTCTTTAGGCGGGCTTATTTTGGCCCAAACCTGTTGTCTCTATAGATTACTATTTGTTGTCTCTATAGAAGCTTGCTTCTGATTATTTGGTGATGGTTTTTAAGGGGTGTTTGCGACGACCAAATTAAGTTGGTTACCCTTTTTTAAACCCTTAGGGTTTAAAGATTACTGTAAGTTAATGTGTTTTTGGTTACTTTGGATTTTTGATACATAATTACAGCTTTCATATTTGATAAAATTGGTTTTTTTTTGTTCCCGCGTTTTTACTCAATCCATTTTCAATGAATTAGGGGTTTTTGGATGCTGTTACTTTGAGCTCTTTGGAGATGGTGGTGTTGCAGGTATGTGGTTTAATTATGTGTTTGATGATGTTGGAATCTTATTGATTTTTAGGTTCATCTTTTGTTTATGTGTTTAGGTAAAAGGTGAGTGAAAATGGTTGAGAAGACAAAAGGAGGAGCAAGGAAAGAAGTGGTGACTAGGGAGTACACCATCAACCTTCATAAGCGTCTTGATGGTATGTCTTTTTTTCTTATTTTGTCTTTAATGTTTTAATAAGGTTTGTTGATTTGTTGTATACACTCAGTGGGTTGTGTGTTTAAGTAGCTGCTCAAGAATAAGCTTTGTAAATTAGCAATGCATATTTGTTAGTACAGATAGGAATTAGGGATTTTTAGATTGATAAAAATGGATCTGGGATGACAATAGTAAATTATAGGATACAGCAACAATTACATCTTTGCTAAATTCAACCGAAAGTAGGTTTGGTCGAAAACTTGATAGACATATATCTGATTCAGTATATATCAGTAACAAACTACAATATGCAAACAAAAGTTGATTATCTAAGGAAATTACATTTGTTTTCTCTCCAGTGATACAGGTTTGCGAATTTGTTTGTGTATACTCCTTAACTATCGCATACTATATATAAATCAGTCTTCGAATTATCCTGAATAGTAGTTGTTTATTATTGTAGTAGGTGTTGCTGGAAGCTATGTGCCCTGTGAAAATGATTAGCGGGAATGTATGTCCTCTGAAGGTATATTAAATTATGAATTTACATGTATATAAACACTTTTTCTACAAATATGTTACTGCCTACATGGAATGCTCTATAGAGTGGGTACTTTAAGTAATACTAATTACTGTTTACATGTTGCTATTTGCGTTTTTCTAACAGGTATTAGTAACAATCAAGTGATCAACAACAAGGGGCTGTTACTACGGAACCACAGACCAGCAATCGCAGCTTACACGACACTAATACACGTACACATTCCGGAGCCCAAGGTAAATTAAAATGTTATTGACAACTAAATTTAGCCACAACTTTGTATTCACTTTGTTAACCAACTGTGCAGAACAGCCATCAGCCTATATATATCTGGGGGTTGAAATTGTGATTAAGGGGGTCTTTTCATTTTGTTTGCAAGTCAGCCTGTTTTTACTCTTCACAAAACATAACTCAACTTGAATTGCACTTTCGTTTTAGTTCATCACTCTCGACTGACACTTCTTTTTATATACTATTTGGCGACAGGATGGTCTAATTTTCCGCGAACTAATAAGTTACCTGAAGGTGATGAATGTATATTCAAGCTCATTACAAGTAAACGTAAGCTGTGTCTTGAACAAGGCAAAAGAAAAAGGGCCAGCAAGGTAGCCGAGAAGTAGAAGGCAAGGTATGATGTTATATGTTATGTCATGTTGGCAAAATGAATGGGTTGTGTAGGTAGTGTAACGGGTCAAAGCAATGGGTTAGAAACTTTTCTGTTCATTTTTGCCATTGTCAGTTTCCACAGTTATATTGGGATAAATAATGGTCTGTTACGACTCTTGGTCTGCATACGGTTTTAACCATAACAAAAACTCTGTTACGGGTTCACGAGTTGTAATGAAACATTATCATTTAAGACCAGGTAACAAACTGCATTTGAATCACTATTCCAGAAAAATCCAAAAGTTCGAGCTTTTCAAGTCACTCCATTCAAGCTTTACAGTCCTGGTCATGAGATCAAAGTGAAGATGTTTCAATCGTTTTCTACAATTCCATCATACAAACGAACCTGTGGTGACCCTCTTTTGATATTAACAGCAGCAACTCATGTGAGACTTGCATCCGAAAGATTTTCTCCGCATACCCTTCCGTTAACTAAAGGTATGATGTTTTATGTTATGTCAAAGTGGCAAAATGAATGGGTTGTGCAGGTAGTGTAACGGGTCAAATCAATGGGTTAGAAACTTTTCTGTTCATTTTCGGGGGTGTTTGGATTTAGCTTATTTCGCTCACTTTTTTGACTTATGAGCTTATGGCTTATGAATTCGTAAGCTCATTAGCTGAACCTAATGGCTTATTAGCTTTTTCAAATTCAAAAAAAGTTAATTCAAGCACCCATTTGATAGACACTTAGTGTGATAATTAAACATATATACTATTACAGTTTGATCCCACCATTGATAGATTATTGAATGGTCACTATCGAAGAAGAAAATATTGGAAACATATACACGTCATAAGCTCTATACCGCGATTTAAGAATGGGGTTTTATCAGACTACCTCACAATATAGTTGGCGATTTTGACCCATTTACCTATGAGTGGGTTGATTCGGATTATATTATATCTCTAACAAGGAAAATAGGCAGAATGAACAAGTTCAACTATAAAGGAAATATATCAAGTGGGGTAAAAATGTTATGGACTAATCCAACATGACATGCTTTGACATTGACCTGTACACATTTGGCTATTTTTGACTTATCAACCAACCACTTACTTCTGTATTATTCCACCTCTAATTCACATTGTAATTACAGTCCGTAGTTTACTGGTCAAAGCGTTTTTTTGATAAATAAGTATGCATCTAATTGCTTTTTACAGTGTGTATTGTAGTGAATATTCCTCGAGCTGAATGCATCTCGGATCAACCTTCTTGAAGAACAAGATAACTTGGTTAGTGCCTTGAGAGAGGCAACAACAAAAGATCTTCTGAATATCATCCATCACAACTACAAATGATTGCTGAAAACTTATGTTGTCCGGGTACAGATTCAAGACCAGTTTTATATAAAATTCTTAATACCATATATTTTTTCAACAAGATGTGAACTTAAGGTATGTGATAAAATATTTCTTGCAAAACTAATTTAATATATATATATATATCTAATTTTTCATGTGACTTGGTTTTTAATAGTATAGTAGTTGTAAAAAAA
This sequence comes from Tanacetum coccineum, assembly GCA_026074375.1. NCBI lineage: Eukaryota > Viridiplantae > Streptophyta > Magnoliopsida > Asterales > Asteraceae > Tanacetum > Tanacetum coccineum. Next base: position 4,490 of record BQNB010133461.1, read on the forward strand.
AAATTAGAAACTAAAGCTAGAAGAAATCAAAATCGAAAAATCTATTATATATATGGTTATCATTAAATATATTTTTATAATTAGTAAGTATAAGTAGATTGAACAGTTTTCAAAGTTACGTTTTCAAAGTTACAGAGTGCAGTTAGCTTACGCAGTATTGGTGGTCCAAAGTTAGCGATTTCATTATTTGGCTTCAGGTTGGTGTGGTCTTGCTACGAGTCTCAAAGTAGGTAAAATTACTAGGCCAATGAAGAGGGTAATGCGTAAATTTTAGATAAGGCTATTGGAATTTGTGAAATATTATTATGGAAAATGTGTAGTATAAGGTTAATTAATTAAAATAAATTTTCAAGAATTAATGTGGTGTTCATATAGGATAGAAACTTCATGTTTGTCCTTTTTCAGGCCCTGATCAAATTTCAAAGCCGCCTCGGTCCACCCAGTAAAGTAATAAGCGCGTGAAGTTAAAAGGTCGGCTGTCTCAGTTGAGGGGTTTATATATCAAAAAACTTAGATTCGCGTCCAATACGAACGGCTTTTTTATTTTAACTATTAGTAACAAGTTAGTGTCATATATAATAATTTAATATATATTGTCTTTATGCTGCTGAAACTCACAACATTATCAATTGTGTTGGGGTCAGTGGATTTTTTTTCTTTTTTCTTTTTTTTTTAGTGGTGTTTTAGTTACATAATTTATATATACTGCACAGTAGCTAACAGCTGAGCTCCGTCGCCAACGCGCGGGGTAAATTCCGCCTCGTATATGTAATAGTTTTTACAAGTAGTAAGGGGAATGGAGTCCCGGCGTGCTCCAGCTAGCGAACAGTTCAGCAGAAGAGAAGCGCGGGTTATCTTAGTTTAATATTTAAAAAAAAAAAACAGATTGATGACAAAAAATTGCGAGAATGTCGTTTAGAAACGAAAAAAATCTTAATATCATCTTAATCTAAATAAATTTACAAAAAAAAAAGTATAAAATATTTTTTTTACAAGAAATAAAAAAAAAAACCGTGTCGGGTACCGGTGGCTGCCGCGGTTCCGGGTGTCCGGCGGGTCAACCGGACTTTCTTAAAAACAATTTAAGAAAAAATTCTAAAATAATTTTAATTTTATAAAAATAAAAATCCCTGGTCGACCAGAGGGATCGCGGCTAAAAAACAAATTATTGAAAATAAAATCCGTAAAACAAACTTTTTTAAAAAAAAAAACGCGTCGGACCAGGGTCGGCCAGCGGCCGAGGTTTCCGGCGGTCAGTGGGTTGGGTCGTGTTCAATCAATGCTCTTAAATTGAATACCCACCCCTCCCTCCCCCCCCCCCCCCCCCCACCCGCACCCCCCCCCCCCCCCCCACCCCCCCTCTCCCCCAATAATTGTATTGTTTAGTAATATTATTATTATTATATAAAAAGTTATAAAATAATAAAGCGTTGGTGATTAGGAAAGCATAATCAAGTGACGGGATTAACATACCAATGATTGCATGGTTTCTATCACACTTAACATGATATAATCATACTTAGCAAATTGATATAGGAATTTACGCATAATTGTGAGTCGATTGTAATGGCTCTAAAGAAAGTTTTCATGATGTGTGATACTATATAGGTTAATGAATATTCATTTACGTGTTAATTGGCATGTGATTTGTAAACAAGTCGGCATCAATAAACTCATATAAATCAAATCGAAGCACCAAGATCAATTTCAAGCGAGTGGTACATGTAATAGTTATTGTTTACCACACAAAAATTAATCGACAATCTTTCTTAAAAGATTATTTATTTTCTTTTTTATTATTGACAAGTAAAAACCCCATATTAAATAAGCAGTGTTTGCACGTAGCCTATAGATTTACATTAACTTTCTATGTCCGACTTTTAGCTACAGGGTCCGCTACCCGATGGTATATAAGTTGTTGGTTTGTGGTCGTTACATGTAATCATTTATACGGTTAGAAATACGTGAGTCTATCGGGAGCACACACGAATACACGAAGAGTACGTTTATTATGTATTTAATATATATGTCGTGTATTTATTTATTAAATATATACTATGTAACGGTAGTTAATTTAACAGTTAGACATTATAAATTAGTTAATACATGTTAAATACAAGAGAAAGACTTAGATGTCGAAAAACGAAACCCTCAGACCTCCTTCGTTGTGGTCGGCTCGTGAAAGGATCTAGGAAGGGCTTGATTGTCAATTTTTAAAAAGTGATGAAGCATTGTGCTAAAACTTGAAGAGCAAGTTTGCTAGCTATATAAACACCCCTTGATGCCATAAACCATACGACACAACGCAAAGATAAAAACCATAAGCCAAATCTGTTGCCGCCTCCTGTTGTGACGATTGCAAGGAAAAAAGAAACCAAATAAGATTCTTTCTTTTGGTTAATAGTGTAGAACAAAAGAATCTTTTTTTTCTTTTGTTTTATTCAATCGACATCAAAAGCCAAAATCACCAAAACCCTCGTGTTTTTGTAGACGGTAGTGTTTATTCGTGAATCAAGTACTAACATTTTAACGTATTCGGATGACATTTAGTGTGAGCATACCATAGAGGCGATAATTTAATCGCTTTAAAGGTTTCAAGAAATCAAGATCAAGAAAGATTATTATTATAGTAATTCAATAAACAAAAGGTTAGTAAATATTATGTGTTTTATTTACTTGTTAATTCTTAATATCTAACTAGATCCATCCGTTGTGTACTTGTAGTAAGTGGTTTACTAGATTATAAAATCCTAACAGTGGCATCGCGAGTCAACTCGTTTGGTTTGATGTTATGGGTTACACACATATAAAAATGCTAGATCTGCTACGTAAATAATTAATTGGATAAATTACACGTTTCGTCCTTATGGTTTACCCAAATTACATGTTTTGTCCCTATTTGATTTTAATTACATGGATAATCTCGATTTTATCAAACATGTTTCATTAATAATCCCTATTATGAAAAATAGGGACTATCCGTGTAACACATTTCAAACAAATTTATTGCACAGTTGGTCCCTATTTTGACAAAATAGGGACCATCAATGCAATTATTTTGAAATTTAGGGACGATTGGTGTACTTAAAATCGAATAGGGACTAAAAGTGTTATTTGGTATAAACCGGGACCGAAATTTTGGTGTATTTATTCTAAGTAATTTATAGTTTTTATTAGAAAATATGGGAACATCAACCATGATTCTTGTCATGAATAATAAATTAAATCTTTCTTTTTTTTTTCTTTTTTTTTTGGGTAAAAGGGAATCCAAACCCCGGTAAAAAATATATTCCCAAAAATCGACAAGACCAATGGAATGTAGCTGCAATGCTACATTAACCTCAAGCAAACGCTTGAATAACCACTAAATCATATGACATGCCATATGATTATCACCTATTACAAAGAAACCAATAACACCAATAGGAAAAAACCACCTAATGGTACATAAACAAAAAAGACAATAATAAAACATAATTAAATGGTCTTGAGACTGCCTCCATGATCATCCAAAGTGATCACCTCATCAACATCATTACCACTCTCATTAAGCACACTTCGAGAATGCTGCCAAGAATTAGGATCCTTCCAATCACAATCCTCATCCTCATTTAGCGCACTAAATGAATTCACTAAAGGAACACTTTTCAGCTGATCTCCTGTAGAAGACGGCATAGAACCACCCACATTACTAGTACTTGCAACGTTAGACTTAGGATCAGAATTAATAGACGTATTACCTTTTTCAACCCGACGATAATGTAACTGAAGAGATGGTTTATTAAGAACCACCCCGTCCACCTGCTTCTGGTGCTTATTCTGCTTTCTTTTCTTCTTCTTTTTAACAACTTCAAAACCATCATCAGCCGTGTCGTTAGGACTAAGGCCAGTAGTGTTAATCTTACTACGACCCTTAACTTTCCATCTTTTGCTTTATCAGTTGCCCTCTATACTTTAGGAAGCTTAGGGCACCTATCATCCGTATGATCAAAAATTAGACATGTAGGGCACCTCGGTGGCTTCCATTCATACTCAATGTGAATAGTAGCTAATGAATGACCCTTATCCTTTCCACGAGGAATAGCAATCACTAAATCTTCCTTAGGACTGTCTTCAGCCGAAACTTCAATAAGAGCACGAGCATACGCACTACGACCCCATGAGTGCAATTCACATATTACTCGTATACGCGTCAAGCCGAATTGGTTTCCCAACTTGAGTGGTAATGTGACTAAGTCCACTTTGAATACTGAACTATAGGAACATGGTGAAACTTTACCCAACAGGAATCTTCTTGATCTCCGCCTTAAATAATTCAGAATCTTTTTTAATTCCCCATTTATGGAGGACCAAACATCAAGTTCAATGCACCATTTAATTAGCCATTGGAACACATTTTCAACACTTATCCATGCCATTCCATTAGTTTCTAAATTGGAACAAAAAGATTTCTCCATGAAGTTGAACTGTTTCACTTCCAAATTTTGCCCATACCATTCTTGAAATAATTCTCCACCAACGTAACGCAACCGCTTCCCAACAAAATTCCCATCAAAAGTATTCTCAAACCGAGGAAATAACTTTCAATAGAATCCAAGGGAGGGAGTACGGCTGCACCTTCAACTTGTTCATCATTCCTAAGCTCCATAATTTGCACAACCTTATTCTGATTAGGCTTTAAAACCGAGGCAAAAGACGTAGTTACCTGAGGCCCAGCTTCTTGTTTTGCAACATAATTAGAATCACTCGCATCAATGGACGTATCACCAGTGTTCAGAATCTTCTTACCAACATTACAATCATTAACCATAAGGATTGGTAATTACTTTGCTTATGTTGCGACGATTCAACAGCAGAAACATTAATCGAACCAACAGCATCCATCCGACTAGGGGATGCATAATCCGTTTCGACCACCCAAACCATGGTAGACGAATTCATTGATACCTTCCTTGCCTCCTTAATAGGTGATTGATTCGATTTTTTCAGAATCGATTTAATAGGTTTAACATTCGATTGAATCAGGGTAGCATCCTTAATCTCTCGTGATCTTCTCATGCGTTCTAATAGGCTTTCACCCACACCATCCATCTTATTCATATTAGTTGTATTTTCCATCTATCTAAATCAACGTAACCCTAGAATACAGTAGCCGCCAAACAATGGAATCCCAATCGTCGCATAAACGAAACCCTAATTAGGTTTTCAAAACCAAACGCGTATCACCTTTCAGTCGACCATAGCGTCTCCAATCATTAGATCCAAAAACAATTTATATCGTAAAGTAAAAATACACTTAATAAAGACACGCATAAAAAACAAACCCTAACCAATCGGTTTTAAAAGAAAGACAATCGACTTATACTAAGTGATTGGAATCAAGAAAAATCGATCAAGAGAAAAGGATCTGTGAAATCGCCTAATTAATTTATAGTTTTATTAGAAAATCATGACAACAACCATGATTTCTTGTCATGAATAATAAATTAAATCTTTCTTGATAATTACTAATGCTTAAAAAAGCAAAAAAAAGGCTAGATCCAATTAAATTATAATACGGATTTTTTTTTTATCCGGTCTTAAGGCTTACGCAATCAAGTTACTTTGATGTATGTGGCTCACTTGTGTAGGGCTCGTCTAGCAAGTAGGAGCCTTTTGATTCTCCAATTTGAGAATGAGGATTGAGAACTCGAAGCATTATGTGATTTACTGCTTTATATAAGAGTCTGTCTTCACCTCTACCCCTTCTTCTGCCTGTTTTATTTGCTTATGTGTTTTTCCTTGTGACTTGTTTTACATATGCAAGATTTTTGAAATATTAAAATGGACTAAATACTTATATCGAAACTTGTTTTAATTAAATCAATTATTCTAGCAAGTTATTGAGGGTGTGAAAAATATACTATGATGTTCTCGCTTTAACTTCCTCGAATTATTTGGTTTAATTATGTCTGTTAAATACAAATGTTTTTCCTTGTGACATGTTATGTGTTTTGTGTAAAAAGGGTTTTTTAACATTAAAACAGACGTTAAACTATCGAAATTCGATTTAATTATATTAGTATTCTTGCGAGTTTATGTGTCATAAAGTCGCGTTGAGCTTACATTTGATAATAATCTCCCGCGACGAACTTGCTTGAATTTTTGATTTAATAAACTTTAATTGTAAAGTTTTGTGCTATATTTTACAAATTGTTATAAAATAATACTAATGGGCTTATGTATATTCACCATTATCTCAACCGGCCCGTTAGGGTTTACATGTATTTATCTTCCATATAAATACTTGATACTTGTAACCTCTTGGATTGATATACATGAATAAGAATTCTCCATTCTCCTCATTCTTCTCTTATTCTTGTGTTCTTGTTCTTTACATTTATAACAATTTAAACAATACCTATTTACAAAAACTACAATGAATAACACACATGCATTATGCTTTAAAGTTACCTTTTCGGCTTTTCAACTGATCCCAATATCACTTTATATTCACTTTATGTAATATAAAATTAAAATAAAAGCTGTATTTATAAACGAAATCAGATAATTATAACTTACATTCCATATTTTTTCAGCCACTAACACATCTAGTTATATGAGAATTGGGAATGATACGGTTTAATGATTGAGGATTTATTAAAAATTTGGACGATTTTGAATTTTGGAGAGATTTGTGGAAGTTTAGTCTTGATTACTGAGAAATGTGTGGGATAATTATTTTTAATCGAGTCAAACACAACTGGGAAGTTTTTATGACATGGTTCGTATTAACTGTTATTTTAAACCCATGATAATCAGTTATATTTTTTTATTTTGTTTAATACCAATTGCACCCTTACTAATACATTTCCAGCCAAATCTCAATTCAGATTATTTACATAAATGCCATCATGCATTATTTTTTTTGAACGGCGACTTTATTAGAACCACTAGCAAGAAGCTAGAAAATTACAAAGGAATCAAAAAAGGGTGTTGAAGCCAACTAACCCAATTCCAAGTTTTATTACATCTAGCTACACACCAATAAAAAGAGCGTAAAACAATATTGTCGAAAATAGCATCTTTTCGGGGGATAGGAGACGCAAAAAGGAATTGGTTTCTGAAGTTCCAAAGGCTCCACCAAGAAACGTAAAACACGCCTTCCAACACCTCTTTCGTCTTAGAACCTAAACGGATATTTTCGTTTAGTTGTGTAATTTTATGCTTAATTTATAAGGGCAAAAAATCCTTGAATCCCCGTGGGGATCCCCGATTCCCATTGGGGATGGGGATGGGGATGTAAATTGATTCCCCGATGGGGATGGGGACGGGGATGGGGATGAGGCTGAGAAACGAGGATGGGGATGGTAAGTATGATCCCTGAAATTTCCCGACCCATTGCCATCTCTACTCAGCATTAAGAATATTCCACACTTAGATACTTATGAAAAATATCTAAGTATATGAGAATGTTGAGGTAGAAATTTTCTTGTAAAGATAAGCAAATAAACATTTATCAATAAGTCAAAGGGATGTTCAAACGTTTGTATAAAGAGAGGAACAGTTGTTAAAACTCTTTCATAAAGTGATATTGGACCCATTTCAAGAATTGAAACATTTAATGTAAGTTGGTAGAAGTATTCTTAAAACTATTTATATTTTGACACGTCTCTATTACCCTACTAATATTTACGTTCATCTTTGTCAATATTAAATAATATTTGAAATGAGTATCTTCTGTAATTGATGTGAAACACATTTAAAAGAGTATTTCCTCCTCCATTCAGCCAAGTCACTAATCCATTTAAAGTGTTTGTATATTTCTTACTTAAACACCTATTTGGGTTAGTGTTTTAGTAAGTGATGAAATAATATATTTTCTTATTTAACTAAGATTGTTATTTCATGAATAATTTGTGTAAATTCTTTCATTCATTTGTAATGAATGTAAACGTTCAATTAATAGTTGCGTAAATCTTTACTCGTTAAAATAGCATAAATTCACATTAGTAACATGAAAAGTGGTCAAATAACTTAAGTTATTTTTTACAAAGAGCATCAATATAATGACAAATAAGTGTTTTCTTACTAGTGAATTTTGTCAAGATTTCATTATCAAATTCAAACTTAAAAAATATACTCCTTACTTTATTGACTTAAGATTTTTAATGATCAACTAGCAAGAAGCTACCAAATCATGCATGCTTGACTTGAAGAATACAACGAGTCAACAGTCAACAGTTCTAACTAGCTGTAGTTGTTGGCGCAATATGTTTGTTTTCTTCCAAAATAATACAAAATATTCTAACGATTTTGCCAAACACTTTTTAACTCTTATGTTACAAAATATCACCAACTAGCGAACTACTAGGTGACAAGAGTGGGTGGTTTGCCATGTTCACACATACGCGTACATATATAAAAATAAATATGGTAAAAAAAAGGAAATATACATAGATCACCATGATGTAAATTTCAAAACCCTAAACGAGATACATATATGCATGTCCGAGTCTAAGAATGCTATTAACCTAAGCTTCGTGCTACTAGAATTCGAGACTCGGGATTAATAGAATACGTATTTTTGATTTGTCATGTTTGGTATAATGAGCTGTTTAACTGAAATAGTTTTATGCACTACATGTTGAAACCAAAATAAACTAGAAATTCTTAACTGAATTGCACATTTGCACACTTGACTTATAAAAACTAAAAGCATACAAT
>BQNB010133462.1:5194-18462 GCA_026074375.1 Tanacetum coccineum
GATTCCTCCATCCAAATGATAAAGATCATAGACAAATCTTTAAAACCATATAATACACAATGGATCTTTCGACCTATACCATTATGCATATATAATTAAAAGTGATAAACAAAGTTTATAAGATCAATCACGATAGGATTTCAATATAAACATGAGATTAACAAGATCATAATAATACCAAACGCTTCTTTATTATATTAACACATCCGAGGAGTCATAAGATGTTTAGCCTCTCATGGCTACCGAGTTCATAACAATAGAAATAGAAAGAGTAATAAGAGACTTACAAGATTCGGCTAGATCACATATTACACAAGATGTCACATATAACCCGATTACAAATAACCAAAACTATATAACCCTTTTTATTTGATATAACTATAACTATAACCAGTCTTCTTGATGTTTCTTCCTCTGGAATTCATGATATTAGATTGATATTGGATAGTAGAGTGTTGTTATCAAATAGATTAATGATGCCCGTATTTATATGTTGTCCAGGGGTCTAAGTACGGTGCACAAAAGTATTTGTGCGACGTACTTCACTACTTGGCGACAAAGGTTCATAAATGCAGGAGACAAGTGCGACGCACATATAGGAAAGTACGGCGCACATATTCATTGACTATTTCTTTGACTTCAGGGGAAAGTGCGGCGCACACAGAAGATTGTGCGGCGTACTTCTTTTATATCTTGGAATTTATTCTTTATCTTTATTTAGCTTGACTTTCGTATGGTATAAACACTTGTATCTTCGACACTTTATACTTGGATTATCTTCAAGTGAACCTACACATATTTCATGCTATTAAGTATCGAAAGTTCATGAGAAATGCTAGTAATATATAAAATAACGCCACCGAAAATATGTATAATTAAGGCATTATCAGATGCTCGTATAGGTAAACAAATGTTCCCACTTAATCATGCACTACTCCCTAGTTGCTCTTTCTAATCTTATTGCCCATCACCCTTGTTAGTGTAATGTGTAAGTATTTCCTTTTTCCTATTGCGAATTGATCAGTTTGGCGTCTGCGTGATCACTTAAACAGGCAGCTCCGAATGCGCTTTTCCTACCTAATAGTTAAACCACGCGCAATAAATACTTAAGAAGGAATCTTTCTAATACTCAAATAGCTATGAAGAACTAGATGTAGGTTTCATCTAACCTTATCACGTTTCCCTAGACGTTTGTGTTAATGTAATATTTTATAGCACCACTAACAAGAAGCAATAAGATTAAAGATTACAAACAAGGTTTAATGCAATCATAAGCAAACACTAATTAATTTAGCCTATCATGTTAATAGAAAGCGAAAAACAGATAATCAAACAACACATAGACATATTGAATGATTAAATGGGTAAAGGAATTTCACTTCAATTAAACATGTGAGTACAAAAGGGTTAAAAAATCGCAATGGTACATGCACTAAAAGTTCTCCTAAGTTTTCACACGAATTATGAGAATAAAAGGGTTGTATATATAAAAATTAGGTTCTAAGGCGTCGCTAGGGTTTTGTGATGCCGTCAGCCGGTTGAGTCATCTAAGGGTATCTTCTTGTCGGCTATTATGACGTCGTCGCTGCCTGATCCTAACGGCGTCAATAGTTTAGTGTGACGTCGTCTCCACCACCTGAGAAGTCACACTTTTCGTCTAAAAATCTATTTTCTGGGCACTTTTGGTGAAGGCGTTAGCATGAGATTCTCCAGCTTAAAAAGTTGCGCTCTGTCCAGTTTCTTCCAGAATCGAGCCCAAGTTACGTGCTTTTCTTCCAAGTGGTCCCCAAATGCTAAAATAACAAAAAGAAACGATTAAGTAAATACTTGGGCATATTTGCATGATTTTGGGGGTTAAATGACCCCGAAAAAATGCATAAAATGACACCTCATCATGTCTGACAATATGTATGAGTTAAAAGCAAAAACAAGTTCAAGAAAATGACCCATTCTTTTGTTACGATAATGACCAAGTGTTCTTAAGAGCGTGTGTGTATGTGTATTTGAGAATTAATGGAGTGATGTGTTTAACTAAAAATGAGTGATAGACATAATATAACCAAAGTTTGATGATGCAAATTTCATGCTTAAGGTAGTGGGTAGCTTTATTAGGAACAATGTATGGCAGGGGGTGTAAATTAAGTGGGAGAGGTAAAAGGACGAAAATACCCTCACATGAGACGAACGTGAGACAATTTAAGGAGAAAAACTAACGCTCGTTAGTGAATTGGCATTGAGTTCAAAAAACGTGACCGCAATGGATTATTTGCAACAAAAAAGTTCGAGTGGCATGTGGTGCAAAAATTAAAAACCTTAAGGACATTTTTTGGTAGTTTACCCTAATTTTTTTAATTGAATTATCAATGTAATGTTTTTTTAATTAGTAATAAAATTTTTGTTTTAGTGTTTAAAAGAATGAAGAAACAAATGATGATCGGGTGACTTTATTACACTATGTTGGTAATCAAGAAAGTTAATGAGAAAGAAAGTTGATTCAACACTCATGTTGATCCCACTTCAATAGATCTTTAATTCCTTATGCTTGTTAAGGTTTTGTTATGCTAAATAAATCTAACATAAGTATAGTAGAAACTTTGTTGAATATATTAAATATTATATGGAATCTAATCTTTAATCAATAAGAAGAGTTCTTAATGAAACAGTAACTCTATGAACATAATTCTATGAACACACAATTCAACAAACAATAAAAGCTCTAATATTATTATTACAAATAATATGAATACTCTCCTAGTATTAAGGTTATAAAACCTTGAGGCTATGATAACTATATGAATGACTCATTTGATTTGATACATATACAAAACTCTATGCCCTAGGACCTCCTTTTATACACCAAGGAGTCCTAGTCAATTACAATATATTCCTAAAACTTAGAATATTCTCTATGATCTATTCTATAAATAACTAATACGTATCATGTAAGTAATCTTGATCTCCAATCAATATTTATCCTTTCTTCTGTCTTTATCCATTCTCTTCTGACAGTAGAAACTCTTTCAGCAGTCTTAAGCTTTGAGCAGTGGTAACTTTTGTACTAGCAGCATTAACTTAGCACCAACAGTAGTAACTTATACACCAGCAGCATTAACTGTGTACAAGCAGTAGTAATATACTAACAGTAGTAACTGTGAACTAGCAGTACTAACTTTATACTAGCAGCACTAACTACTTAGCATATTTTTCATTAAAGTTAATGAACATCACTAACTTTTGCTTAGCAACAGTAACACAAACCTTAGTAGCAGTAACTTCAAGAAGGCTTTTAATCCTAAAAAATTTCTATAACGGATTGTAGGTGTCACCAAGGTTGTTTTGCTCAGGTTTGATAGTGTACCACTTGCCCCCCTCTTTGTTGGTACGCAAGGATGCGTAATCAACAAAACTTGCTCAGGATTTTCCATGCAATATTGAGTGCCATGGATACCACTACAGATCTCTCATGAAGAAGTGATTTTGTTCACTTGAACAGATGATTTAGAGGCAAGATGAGATTCCATCAAGCATTAGACTTGATTTTCAAGCTCGATGAGACAACGGTCGGATGTACTTGGGACATATTGAGGCAAAGAGATTGCATTGACCGGTTTAGCAAAGTCCCTTGGGTCATTCCAACTTTCATTGTCATAGAGGGCGAGGTCCTCCAATAATGCCCATGATTCTTTAGTGTTTTTGTCACGTAGCTTACCACTAGCCGCTTGATCGATGGTTTGCCTTGTGGCGGGATTGACATGGTCATAAAAGATTTGGACTTGAAACCAAAGATCGATGCCATGATGAGGGACTTTTTAGAGTAAAAATAACTTCCAAGTCTTCTCTTGTCAAAGATTTTTAGCATCGTTCCAAAAGTTAAATACATCTGAAATACCATCTGCTCTGATGAATTTAAAAATGCTTTTTTTCCTTCTTTGTAGATCTTGTAGTCAACAATGGTTGGAGATTTAGTAGATAAAGGTGTAGCATCAATAGTTACATCATCTCCATCATATGAAATTATTTCCAAACATTGCTTAAGTTCTTCAGACTCATTGTCTTTCTTCCAATTTGCTTTATATAGCTTCCTTGTTCCAGCTCTTCTCCTGCTCTCTTTAAACTGCTCTCATGTGCTACCTCTGCTTCTGCCTTTTTGGAACTCTCTTCTACCAACTCAGTTCTGTAGTCAATAAAGGTATTCACCCTATTCATTGCTTTGTCAAACAATTCTTGAATATTGGCAAAAGACTTGTTCTTTAAATTTTTGGCCTTCCATCCTTCTATGTTTTTTAGATAAATACACATGAAAAAATTTTGAACTCTTTTTTGATCCTCTTGTTGGTGGCTGTATCTCTTTTCGTATCAGCTCACTTAGCTGTAAAAGTAGAAAAAAACAAAATAGTTTTCTCTGTCTTTTAAGTAATTGTTACAAACAATCTTGCCTTATAGTCAATTCCTTTTGCTCTTGAGCTTGCAGTCTTTGAGCCAACTGATAATCAGCATCAATTTTAGCCTGAATATCATCCCAAGCTATGTTGGTTTCCTCCATTTGTTAAGCTTTTTCTCTGGCAAGCCTTTTTTCTTCTTCTTCAGCTTGTAGCTTGAAGGCAAATTCTTTATCAATTCTCATCTGCTCTTGCTTCTTCATTGGCTTCTGTTTTTCCATCATAAGTTCTTCAATCATAATACCTTTGCCTTTGTCCCGTGGAGGTTTTGGTGCAGCTGTTATTGTTGTAGTTGTTGTTGTTGTAGTAGCTTCACTTGGCTCTCTGAAGAAATCCTTGAAGTTTGTGGACTAGCACTTTATCAATTCAGCAAGTGCTTGAGCCAAGGTTAGCTCATCAGCAGTAGTAATTGTTGGAATTTCACTAGCAGCACTAACTGTTGTAGCAACAACACTAACTTTCTCTTCAGCAGCATTAATATTTTCTCCAACAACACTAACTGACTTAGCAACATCAATAATATCAACAACTTATTCAACCACATTTATTCTCTCCTCAACAGTTTTAACAACACCTTCACTCTCAACTAACACCTCATCACCTTCGAGATCATTTACCCCAAACATATCTTCATTAATCTGAACATTGACCAAGTAAATGTCTTCATTAGCATCAATATCAGCTATCCTCCCCTGTTTGGATGCATCCTCTTCACCCAAACCTTCATCTTCAGAGGATTCTACCCTTCTTGATGAACCAACTCTGTATAATCTTTTAAGTCCATGAGTTCTTGACTTATTCCTCCTCTCTAGCTTCTTGACTCTCTTTTTCAAACTTGCAATCTTAGTAGCTTGAGTGGTCTTTGTAGTCTCCAAAGCAAGAACTCTTGATTGTAAAGTTGTACATAATGCCATCAATTCCTCAAGTTTCAGTCTATCCTCACCACTTCGAAGTGTGTTACCTCTTGCGAGCAGTGGATCATTGGAAAGTTTAGATACATTCTCAGACCTAGTCTGAGCAATTGTATCCCCTATGGTTTCTTGTTGTCTGGGACCACTACCTTAACTAGTTCTTGAGGAACTTGGTTCATTAAGTATTGCCTTAGATTGAGTCTTATCAATGTTACTACTGCCCTGTCCTGCATCTAAGCTAGTAACAGTAGTGGCAACCCTTACCAAACTATCATCCATCTCCTCATAGACAGCCTCATCTGCAACATTATCACTAGGAACACTAGACTGAGGTACCTGAGTGTCCTTTCTCTTTGGCCTTCTTGATCTTTGTTTCATTTGAGGTTGAGATGTTGATGGTTGGAATAATGTGTGTGTTGTGTGATGGTGGATTCATTTGGCATTTTTGAACCTTCACCCACTTCTTTTTGATCTTGTACCATCATTGTTTGGAATAATGATGTTTCCCTTCCAGAAAAACCTTTTCCAACCCTTCTCATATTCCTAAATATCTTCTTAGTGAGAGAGGGTGCAATGTAAATTCTCTTGTGAGTAGGCATCCCTTCAAGTTAATTCACAAACACTTATACAAACCTTAGATACATCAAAAAAATTCCAGACACATTATCTAAGTTCTTCTCCATACTTTCAATAATGACTATGAAAAGTTGAACTTCTGGTTTTAACTAAATAAATGATTGTAGATGCCATAGTGCTACTAAACTCATTCCATGCAGTAGTCTTAGAACTTAGGCATATGATTAAAAAGTATGGGAATACAAAAATTATCATTATAGGGAAAAGAATGCCTTATAGAAAGTAAGCTTTTGTGAAATATTCTCATACCTCATCAGTGTAAGCTGTTCAAAGATAGTAGTATTGGGTAGACAATCAACACCTTCAGCATCTTCTAACTGAAGATCTCTTCTCACAGTTGATTCAGTTATGATTATCTTCTTTCCATCCACTAGGGCTTGTAACTGTACTTCCCCATTGACAGTTTTTGCCTTGATAGTAGCCCAGAATTATTCAATTCACGAAGTATAGATTGTAGGATTAACCGTTAAAGCATATTTATGGTGTGTGCAATAAGAAAATCCATAATCTGCTCAAACCCTTCACTTTCAGCGGGTTTAGCCAAAAACGCGACCATGTTATGAGTATCAGCAAACTTTAGGGTCGTCATTTGTGCTGGGTTTTGATGATGAATGATGAAATTGAGTTAGGATTTGAGATTAGAGAGTATATGAGTGAATGAAATCGATTAAATGAATGATTGAAACCCTTAATCGAAGTTTTTATGAAAATACCCTCAACAGAATTAACGTTCACAACAGTTGTAAGTTTATTCCTAGCAGCATTAACTTTCAATAGCAGTAGTAAGTTATGCCTAGCAGCATTAACTTCCAACAACAGTAATAAGTTATGCCTAGCAGCATTAACTTCTAACAACAGTAGTAAGTTTATGCCTAGCAGCATTAACTTCAATTCCAGTCTAAACACTCTGTCTGTTTTTTAATATATTCATCTCTCTTTCTGTTTTTCAACTCACCATTTCTCTTAATTCTTTTACTCACCAAATCACTCTGAGTCTGTTTTATTCACACAGCCTCTTTTTGTTTTTTAATCTCACAATCTCTCAATTCTTTTTCTCACCAAAACTCTCTTTCTATTTTTACTTTACACAGCTTTTCCATCATCAATCTAACACTTTTCTTTGCTTTTTCTGCAAAATGTTAGTCCAAAAACCAAGAAAACACAACACGTAGCAATTCATAATAATCACAGTATTAATTATACTTAACAGTATTAAGTATAACTAACAGTATTAACTGAGCAGTAATAAATATAACTAGCCGCACTAATTATACTTAACAGCAGAAACTTTTAATGACATGAATAACAGTACTAATTCATACAAAACTCTACAAAAACATGAAGAGATAAAAAACTCTAAGGATTTAACATTCCAATACTAGCAATCAAATATTAAAATCTACTTACATCAAAAGCTTTTGTAAGCAAATCTGCAACATTTGAATCATTTGAATAAAATGATGTCTAATCTCTATATGCTTTGTTTTTGAATAAAAAAAGGATTTTTAATCATTTGAATTTATTTCTTATCATTGCAATCTCTAATAAAATGATGTCTAATCTCTATATGCTTTATTTTTGAATAAAAAACATGATTTTTAATTATGCAAATAGTATTGTTATTGTCAATAAAGATCTTGGTATGCATAAAATTGTACCCATAATCAAGTAGTTGATTCTGAATCCAAAGCACTTGTCCACAGCAACTTAAAGCAGCCACATATTCAGCTTCTGTTGTGGAATTTGCAACCACTGTCTGTTTCTTGCACTGCCATGATATTAATCTACATCCAAGAAATTGACAACCTCCTGTTGTAGACTTCCTATCCAAGCTTGCTCCAGCATAATCACTATCAGTGTATGCTACCAAATCAAAAGGAGAATCTTTTGGATACCAAAGGCCCAATTTTGGTTGACCTTTTAAGTACCTAAAAATCCTTTTCACAGCATGAAGATGTGAAACCTTTGGATTGACTTGGTATCTAGCACAGGCACACACTGCAAACATGATGTCAGGTCTTGAAGATGTAAGATACATCAATGAACCAATCATTGACCTATACATATGAACATCCACTTCTTCACCATCTTCATCCTTGAGCAAAGGCTTTTGAGTTTCTATTGGTGTGCTTGCAGTCTTGACTTTTGTAAACCCAAATTTCTTTAAAATTTCATCAACATATTTATCTTGACTAATAAATATCCCATCCTTCTTCTGCTTCACTTGTAATCCCAAGAAGAATGTACGTTCTCCTATAGAACTCATCTGAAATTTGTCATGCATCAACTTCTCAAATTCAATGCATAGCTCCTTCTTTGTTGAACCAAGGATGATATCATCCACATAAACTTAGACCAGCAAAATATCACCTTTGTACCTTTTGATGAATAAGGTCTTGTCAATTTTCCCTCTTTAAAACCCATTGTCTAACAGATATGTTGACAAGGTTTCATACCAAGCTCTAGGAGCTTGATGTAGTCCATACAATGCTTTTTCAACTTTGTATACTCTATCAGGAAAGTCTGGATCTTCAAATCCTGGTGGTTGACATACATACACCTCTTCTTCAATCTTTTCATAAAGAAAAACACTTTTTACATCTATTTGATACACCACAAAATCTTTAAATGAAGCATAAGCTAAAAATAGACTAATTGCTTCAATTCTTGCAACAAGGGCAAAGACTTCATCATAGTCAATCCCTTCTTCTTGTGTGTACCCTTGAGCAACCAATCTTGCTTTGTTTCTTATCACAATTCCTCTTTCATCCTTTTTATTCCTGAAGACCCATTTAGTGCCTATAGCCCTTTTTCCATTTGGTAAATTCACTCAAGTCCAGACTTCTTGTAGCTTGAATTGTAGAAGCTCTTCATGCATAGCCTCTATCCAGCTTGGATTCTTTAATGCATGAATTACCTTTTTGGGTTCTTCTTGTGATAAAAAGCAAGCAAACAAGCAGTTTTGAAGATCTTTATGGTTTGTTCTTTGTTTAAGAGTAGTACTAACAAACCCTCTATGAAACTCCAAATGGACATTGGACATATTCTTGTTTGTGTACTGATTGCAAATCTCCAATCACTTGATTAAGAGGATGATCTTTATGAATTCTTGTAGCTGGAATAGGACTAACTTGAATTGTTGTATCCAAATTGTTCATGTCAGCCTCTGCACCATCTTCTTGATCATCACTTGAGAGATAAAATATGCTATAATCTTCCAAAGCAGGCATATTTGGATCATCTGAAAGTTTAATGCTTGTTTTTCTACCAAAAACATTAACTTTATTTGTGCTAGCAGCATTAACATTGTTAGTGCTGTTAACATTATCATCCTTCTCTTGATCATTACTTTCACTATCTTTTCTTGGATCTTCATCAACCTTCTTCTCATCATCACTTGAAGGTAAGATCAAAGTTTCATATCTTCACAGTCTTCTAATGGATAATGACAAAAAAGGGAAGATATTACAAAGATGATATGATATGATTTACAACTTATTAAGTGTGGTAGCATGGCAAAGGAAATCTTAACTTAAGGGGAAGTTTGTTTCATTCATGGAAGATCAAGATTTGAATATGAAGATTGCTGAAGATTAAGCTACTATGGATCATCTTGGAATCAATTTACAGTTTGTTTTGTCATCATCAAATAGGAGAAGATTGTTAGGAATTATTGATTTGATGATACAAAAGAACTTGCTTAAAAGGATAAAGAATGAAACAAAAGGATCAAAGTTAACAATATGGAATTCTACAAAAGATGGAGGATTCTAAAAGATCTCCTTACAAGATAAAGATCAAAGATTAGAAAAAGATTTAGTTTCCTAATACAATTAAGATTCCTTTATAAGTATTATGGAGTATATATATAAAGAGATCCCTAGACATAGTTTATGTGTGCACAAGTTAAGATGTAGACGTCTAGATTGGTTTAGCCTCAAGATCAAAGTGTTTTTGATCATGTTACAGTTAGGTAATCGTTTTATACTGATCAAATAGAATTGGGGCTTGTATGAATGTAAACCTTGTGAAAATAACATTGTTCTTATTTATATTCCGCTGCGTATCTATGTTCTTTGTTATTATAATCCTAGATGAGTTTCTAACGATCTCCACAGTTCGATTATCACATCTAATCACCTTAACCTTGTGATCTACTAGATTTTCTATCCCAGTTATGAAAGACTTAAGAATCCCACTAGTCTTAGCCTTAGAAGCTAGAAAGAAAACCCATATAATCATACTATAATCATCTGTGACAACTAGGCAATACATTTTCTTCATTAGGCTTTTTACAAATGTTGGTTCAAACAAATCCATATGCAACAAATGTAAAGGAAGACTGATTGAGTTTTCTATTTTGGACTTACAAGAGGCTTTGTGTTGCTTTCCCTTTTAACAAGCAACACAGGTTTCATCATTTTCAAAAAGTTTGGAAGGTAAACCTCTTACAAGATTTCCCTTAACCAATTTATTCATGGTTTTAAAATTTAAGTGACCTAGCCTTCTATGCCAAAGATTAGATTCATCAGATGTGACTTTTGCAAAGAGGCAAGTTAAACCTCTTTTAGGAACTATGTTCTTTAAATCAACACTATATATATTGTTCTTTCTAGGAACTCTAAGTAAAACTTGACTTTCATCAATTAACTTAAAGTTTGGAGATAAAACAATACATTCAGTGTCATTAAAAAGAACACTATTCTTTTTATCACACATTTGTGAGACACTAAAGAGATTAAACTTTAACTCTCTCACAAAATACACATTTTCAAAATCTAGATTACCAGTTTTAATGGTACCTTTTCCTGTGATTTTCCCTCCTTTGGGGTTCCCTCCAAAAGCAACATATCCTCCATCTATCTCTTCATAGTCTATAAGATAGGACATGTTCCCTGTCATGTGCCTTGAGCATCCACTATCAATCACTCCTTGATCTTGTAAATCCATTTGTGGATTGCCCTGCACATTAGATAAGAAAATCAGTTTCTTTTGGGGACCCAAGCCATCACTGACTTGGATCTGCCTTGTGTATTAACATATTCAAACTTCTTTAGGGTGATTGATGCACTGTTGTGTTTAAAAACATGGTCTAAAACTTTAGTATTTGGTTTCCAAACACATTAAGCTGAGGCCTTAACAACATTAACATTATTTCCCTTAACAACATTAACTACTGCTTTTGGCCTAGCAGCATTAACTACTGCTTTTGGCCTAGTAGAATTAACATTTTTATCCTTAATAGTATTAACCCTCTGATTAAAATTACTGTTTTTAAATGGTGTTTTCTTGTGAATGGGCCTCTTAACAATTGAATGTGCTGTTTTAGAAATATGTGACTTTGGTCTAGCAGCATTCACCGTTGTTTTTTAGTGAGCAGCATTAACTTGTCTAGCCGTATTAACTGATACTAAGCCAGATTTCATTAGTACTGCTCTTGGAACCATGTTCTTTTTAGGGCAGGGGTGAGTCTTTTTGGCAAAATTCTGATGATTCACCCTTTTAGCATTATTCCAAATAGGTTTTACCACCCTTTGATAATTATAATCAACCTGTAAGTAATCAAAACTTCCACACACATAACAAGCTTTGTTAAACATCTTAAAATTACTTCCTAGTATTTGATACATCATATTATTCCAGTTTCTTTGATTGCCTCTAGGAATGTGAGTGTTTTGCCAATTGTGCTCAACTTGTTTAGCAGTTTTCCTATCAGTTTTGTTTGTTTGTTTAGCTTTGACATAGTCTATCTTAAAAAAACTAGGCTTGGCTGTTTTCTTTTCAATCTTAGTTTGAGACACATTTTCTTCCTCACTATCTGACACCAAATCCTCAATAATTGGAGCACCATTATTCTTCCTAACTGCTTTAGGCTTTGCTTCACTAGCCTTAGCTTCACTGTTCTCAACTACAGGCTTAATAACTACAGGCTCATTTGTAAACTCTTCTAAGCCAGTAAATGACAAGTCAGGTTTTGGAGGCATGAAATTTCCTGTTAGGGGAGGTGGAACTGCATTATAGCCTAAACCTTTCTTGCAATTGTCTACAATCTGACTCTCTATAATCTTGTTTAAGCTTTTAGATGCATTTTCAAATTTGTCTACATTAAACTGAATGCCATCTTTTTCCTTTTGAACTATTTCTAGCTTCTTCCTAAGCTCCCCAATAGTTATCTCTCCTACTTGAATATCCCATTTTAAGCCGTTAATCTTTTCTACATAAACAGACTCATTCTTTTTATAAAATTCAAGTCTTTCTTCTACAGACTGTAAACCTGTCTTATAAGCTACAACCATTAACTCAGATTTCTCAAATCTTTTCAATAGTTGTTCATATTGAGATTTAAGCACTTCAACAGTTTCAAGACAAGATTTTGAGCAAGTAGAATCATTAGATACCTCAGAATCAGAACTTGAAGATGAGTAGGCCATGAGTGCATAATTTGTTGGTCCTTCCTCTACTTCACCAAGACCATCACATGAGATCAAAGCATTGGAAGTAGTTTTCTCCACTGGCACACTTCTTCTTGAGCTTTCCATGTTCCTGTTGTCTTGGTTTCTTAGAACTCTGCACTCCCTAGCAAAGTGTCCCCTCTTGTGGCAGTTGTAGCACTCCACCTTAGACTTATCAAAACCAATGGACTGATTTCCATTCACAGTAATTCCTTCCAGTGTTCTTCAAGAACCTTCTTGCCCTCATAGTCAACATGGCCATCTGCCATCTCAAATCCATCTCTTACAAGTCATCTGGATGGAGTTGTTGTAAGTCCTTATTGCAAGTTGAGGACTACTGGTTTGACTAGCAAAGAATACACAGATCACATCATCACTCAAGTTATCAACATTTATTAGATTAGCAGCATTAGCTTGAGTGCTGGCAGCAAAAAACTCCATGAGCAGTATTAACTGCTATTAACTGCTTCATTAGTGCTGCCAAAGGACACAAAAGCCATGTTTTGTATGCTTGTACTTAAGCTTGATGTCCCTTTGACTTCTGGTTCATACACTTTGAGATTGTTGTAGGGATCATCCATGCTCATTGTCTCTAATTCAGGCTTATTCCTCTACACAACAGCATGTGTGTTCCATTCTGGTGACAAACTTCATAACAGCTTCTGGTTCACATCTTCTTGTGAAAGTGTTTTACCTAAAATCTCCAGCTGACTCACAAGCTTCTAAAGCCTATAAAAAGTTTGATTAAGGGTTTCTGAGCTAGGAGTAGTGAAGTTTTCATACTGCTGTTTCAAGAGATTTCTTTGAGTTTTCTTTGTAGCAGCATTCCC
>BQNB010133463.1:0-18461 GCA_026074375.1 Tanacetum coccineum
GGTGATTCAACAGAAGTTTGTCGGACTTGTTGTTGTCGACGATTACGGGCTTGAGAACGAGTGCGCATGCACAAAATAAAAATATAAAAAGAAAATTTAAACTAATTTTTTTTTTTTTGGTTTTTTTCAATGATTTATTCACAAAGTATTTTAACGGACAATAAGGTAGGACAACTTCAACCAAATAATCTACTTACTTCACGATAGCTCTCAAAATGAAAAACGCACAGGTGAGCGAAGAAGTAGGAATAGCGCGAAGCTTATTTCTCCTTTCGGGTCGTAGTTCCTTGGAACAACCCTCCTTATACCCACTTTTTAGTTTGTTAATCAAATCGAGGTGAGCCGTACGTCGTAAGAGACACAAATGGCAAGTTTTTAAATCTTTTGTTCGAGAACTTATTGATGGATACTACTTCAATGGAAAGTATTATATGTTGGTGTTCTTTTACCAACTTGGTGAATTTATTTATTATTTCTTTTTATGGAAATTATTATTTTTATTATTTTTTTATGATAATTATACTAATAAAAGAAAATAAAAAATATTTTTGTATTTTTTATAGTTTTATAAAAATAGAAGAAATATTCACAACTTCAAACACAAATTGTCAAACGTTACGAAAATCGTTTCACAGCCTCCCCGGCAACGGCGCCAAAAATTTGATTCGATCAATAATATATATATAATAATATAGGAAAATAATCAACCAATTGCCTTTGACCAAGGCAAGAAGTCAAAATTCCCTAAATAAAATATATATGTTTCCGGAAGTTTGATTTCCCGGGTCGTTATGTCCCAACGAGGCTTGAATGGAAAATCGAATGACGGATTGATGATTGATGTTTGAATGACAAAGAGTGGGATTTGATTTTTCTAAATAAAATGCAAAAGCAATTAAGGAAAACCTAACGACGAAAGCTATTAAAGATTTAAACCTAAAATGAGACGGGAATGTGAAATAATGCGAGCTAAAAAAACTATATTATCAAAAATTAAACCCTAAAGTGATAAAAATGCTAAACTGCTAAGCAGTTTGAGCTCAAATAAGCTAATGGAAAATGGAACAGACAAGTTGGGCACTAAACCTAATAAGCAAATGCAAACAAAGATAAGCAAGGTAAATAAGCTAGAACAGGCCTAGACAAATCTAATAAGCTTAACTAACCCTAAATAAGCAAATTCAACAAGCAATTAAGCTAAATTAAGCAAGAGAAACTCAGCAGTACTAACTTAGAATTAGTACTAACTTAGAGTTAGTACTGCTAGCTTTGAGTTAGTACTGCTTTCTTAGATTTAGTACTGCTGGCTTTAATAAAACACAATGAAATAAGAGATAAGCAAATAAGCTAAAACGGATATTTAACTAACCCTAATAAGCACTCAGGCATAAGAATAAGCAACTAGAATAAACTAGAATGGCGAATAGGCTAAAAAAACTTACAACTGATAAACTCTTGAAATACTTTGAAAGGCAAATTAAGCGTATTAAGCTCTACTAATGACAGTAACGAAAGGGCTTAATTCTACCTCTAATACTAAGCCAAAAATCTTAATAATAAGAAGAAATTAATAAGCTAATAAGCAAAAAATGAACTAACAGTACTAACAATATTAACTACCAGTACTAACCTAAAGTTAGTACTGTTAGTTGAAAATCACAAAAGCGAACTAGCAGTACTAACTAGGGATAAAGCCGTAGAATACCAACGAACTTTGCCTAATTTATCGATTTGGTACGTGTACTGAAACAATTATCGATTTGGTACGTGTACTTACATAAAGTGTTCTCATTTGCACATTTTGATGATGTGTCATACGTGATATGCTGACACGTGGCACATCAATAACGTGACACATCATCAAAATGTGCAAATGAGAACACTTTATGTAAGTACACGTACCAAATCGATAATTGTTTCAGTATACGTACCAAATCGATAAATTAGGCAAAGTTCATTGGTATTCTACGGCTTTATCCCTACTAACTATGGGTTAGTACTGCTTGTTCCAAACACCCCTTAAAGTTTTCAAAAATCATTTTTCTTTTTTTTTCTTTTTTATTTTAAGCTGATTTGGTCCTAAATTGTTAAAAACAGATTATCAAGTAACAAAATAAGACACTTATAAGCAGACTTCAATTAAGAATAAGTACTTAAATAAGCTAAATCAATCTAACAGTATTAACTAAACATACTACCAGTACTAACTAAGAAAGTGACACAAACTATTTTCAAACTAACCACTAAGCAAGATAAGCACTAAACATCATGATAAATCACAAATAAGCAAATATAGGTAACAAATAAGCACTATAAGCAGTTCTACAGTAAATAAGAAAAATAAAAAAAAGATAGATTTATAACACCCTTGCTCAAAACAGGGTTAAACAAAGAATCTACAAGCTTTAGCTTGTTTAAAACAAGCTAGTGAGAGTCTATAAGCCCATCCAGAACTGGCTTATCATCCATAAGCTGGGTATATTTGAGTGTGGAATTTTCTATGACTTTACTTAATTTCTTAGTAATTGAGTTAAAACAAATGACTTATATGATTTTATAAGACTTAAAACATATTAAGTAATGCTTTTAACAAAGGAAATACAAAGATTCAAGAATTTACTTAAAAACTCCAAATTTTCATTAAGACGAAAATTAAAGTTACAAGAAATGGAAA
This sequence comes from Tanacetum coccineum, assembly GCA_026074375.1. Taxonomy (NCBI): domain Eukaryota; kingdom Viridiplantae; phylum Streptophyta; class Magnoliopsida; order Asterales; family Asteraceae; genus Tanacetum; species Tanacetum coccineum. Next base: position 2,675 of record BQNB010133463.1, read on the forward strand.
AATAAAATTGCATAAAAATAAGCTGAAACTTAACTAAGAACTAGATAAAAAATGATGACTTGAAAACAACGACCCTTTTTTTGGGTTACAATGGCCCTATTTATACTAAAACGAATTAAGGTCTTGGTTTCTTGGTCTTTCTTCTCTTCTTTCTTCTGTGTTTCTTTATAGAGACAAAACCCAAGTGTGCTTGTTGTGTGAGGTGATTCTAAAACAAATCCCAGTCTTCAATTTCTCTTGTGCTTCTTTTGAGTCAATCACAGCTATCGAAATCACTTGGAAATGGCGAGGGATTGCCAATATGGCAATTATAAAGCTGGGGGGATAGTGGAGGAGGGGGAAATGTTTTATCCAGGGTGTTGAATGGTTTGCAGGGTAAAAGAAGGTGAAGGGAACCCGTGAGTGGTTCTTGGGTTTAGTTGGGCGGGAAAAAATGGCTTTGGATAAGTTGGCAGCTTTGGCCCCTCAAGTTATACTTCCCCTAATTTCCAATTTCAGCCCTTGTCTTCTTATTCTTGTAATACAACTTGAGGTTTGGCAATTTTAGTCCCTTAAGTTGTATTTTCTTCACTTGGTTGACTTTTGACTTTGTCTGGGTTGACTTTCTGACTTTGACTGACTTTGGCTTCGATTTGACTTTGTCTTTTCCATCCCGTGCTTGGTTTGGTCCGTTTTTTTTTGCTTGCTTTATCGTCCTTTTCTTGAATATCCGTTTCCTGCACAATGCAAATGCAAAACAAACATATATTTGGCAGTTTTTGTCTGTTTTTGGTTATTTAGGCTCGTTTTTAATGGAGAAAGGTATGTGTAATTAAGCACAACCAAGTGTCAAACAAACCGCAAAGGAAATTTGGGATACATTAATAATCACCATCTAGGAATAATCGCAAGTTAAGAATCAAACAAGAAATAGATCTTTTGTATTCAACATATGAACAATTCATGATTCCGGAAGAGAAACAATAGATAATGTTTTTTGTAAATTTAAAACACATTAATACTAGTCTAAAAAGCACTTGATGAGAGTTTTTCTTAGCAAGAATGTAAGTTAGTAAATTTCTTAGGGCCTTACATCCTAAAGGGCGCGCAAAAGTCATGCGAATGAATAATCTAAGAATCTAACAACTCTATAACTTGAACGAACTCATATCGAAATATGAAGGTTTAAGAAGAAGTAATTAGAAAGATTCTGAAAACCGTCAAAAGCAAAAGAGAACAAAAGTAGATCTATTCGCCTTAAAAGCTAGAAAGGAATCTATGATGAAGAAAGCTCAACCTCCGATAGTGAAGAAGAAGAATACATTATGGACGAACAAGAGAATTCAAGAAAGTCTATCATCAAGAAAACGAGTGTATTTGCCCGGACGTGTCCACCACAGGCAATGTTATGAATGAAGTAAAAACATAAGAAACCAAGAATCTTAATCCCCCCTCATGAAACTTAATAAACCTCGAAAAATAAGGCTAAGCGTTCAGTCAAGGTGAACTAAAGAACTCAATAGATTCGACAGTTCTGTTTTTCACCATATTTTTTTTATATGTTACACGAACTATATCGCCTAATATATTTTGGATTCTTCCTCAATCTTTTCTTAACACTAACATGTTTGACAACTAGCCTTTTATGTTTTATCAAACTACTGAGATTCATAAGAAAGAAAGCAGCCCATAGAATAATCTGACGAGAAATGTCCGAATAGGGGGGGGTTTGTTATAAATTCATCGTTTTCCCTGGGGATTTTTCACTAGTTCCAAACCAAAGCAATTATAACAAGACCATTTGTCAATATAATAGGTCTAAATGTTAAGGAGCACTCATACTTATGATCTTGTGAACTTTAACCCCCCAACATGGATATTATTGAGTTAAAGTGTGTATACTTTTAACTCAACCATGGAGATCAACTTATTTCCATAGGATCCCGTAATTCAAGATTAATCATGACCTAAAAGCAACGAAAACTTATTAGGTCCTTGTAACTTGATTTCTAAATACTAACTTTGATTGTTAAAGAACGAAATTTTAACTGTCAAAACTATTTTGTCAACATCATCGTCCATCAAAATCACTAAGTACTTATAAGCTAGAATGCTTGCTGTAGTTTTTGAACCATCTACCTAGGCCACAATCGCCTCCCTAGTAGGAATATCACAACCAACGACATGTGTGTCTTAGTTTGAAAACCCACACCCGTTGCTGAAGCGAGAGTGGGACATCACATCAACACCTTCTTCCTAATAATGGCTAGTATAGGTGTCTTAGTTTGAAAACCCTCACCTAGACCTTCAGCTCCTCCTCCCTTGAGAGAAAACACAACACATCCAAATACCTAAAAGTAAAGATGTCTTATTTGAACCCCCCGTCGTGTTAGCAGGAGTGTGGATAATCACGACACAATCTTTTACTTGATCCATAAATAAATGTAAGGCATCAATTGGCCAAAATTTTCAAATATTCATGTAAATGCGATTTTTGCATTCAAATTTTCATCCATCCTTTTCTTTGGCATTTTTAACTTATCAAATCTAAAGAACAGAAAAACCTCGCTTTAAAAGTAATCAAGTTATAAATTTGAGAAGCTTTTCTAAAAAACATTATCGATTGCTTTAGTTGAATTGAAATGTTCAAATGTATGATTAGCGTGGATTAAGAGGGATCAAATGGGAAGAAAAGCCACAAGTTACCATATAAGTTTTAGAATTATCTGCTCAGCACATAAACTTATATTTAACTCTAACCACTTCTTGTTTCTTCACCTTATTAAAAAAATTCAAGCAACATAATCGTGAAGAGTAGCCTACAGCGTAAGTTGAGAAACTAGCTAGGTCCCCCCCCTTCAACAACTCCGATCGATTCAAAATTTATTCTAATCTACCCATTAGGAAAAGTCGAAACTGTGACAAAACACTTTTTATTTAGAAAATTTTGTAGAATTTTTAATTTATTTTTTTTTGGTATGGAGATAGCAAACACTATTTGGTGGTAAAAAGAAAAAACGTGGATTACGTGATAAGCAAATTATAAGCAAACGCTTGCAGGCAAAAATCAAATCTGAAGTTCCCCCCCATAACAGAACTACAACATCGACCTCCGATGTTTTAAAAGGGGTAACTTTACGTAAAAATCTACTAAGGCTTAAGGCCGGTATAATAAGTGTGCCAAAGATAAACACGTTAGCGTCGATTTAGATTTGATACATGGAGTTTCAAAATGTAGCTGAGGATGTGACGACTCTTGTGAATGAAAGATAAAACTGAAGCACAGAGTCTTCACAAACCGGGAAATCCTGGACCTACATCCACAAAGCACACAAAACAGACAAAACACGGTAATGGAAAAGGTAACCACCTCACAAATCACAAAAATCACTTAATTATAAGCTACTACTTGATAAAGCATGGAAGCCTCCCCACGAAGCGCTTGTGACTTAAGGACCGCTATGCTTTACCCGTCCCCAAAGTTTATTTTGGTCCAATGGGGAACTGTCTGTGTGAAGATCAGGGACTACCTCTCGAGGTATAAATACTTCCCCTCTAAAGTATTTAGCTCAAATACGATTAACCATTTTCACTTTGAAAATTTGGCCTGTAGTTTATGGGGACTAACACGAAAGGCCATATGGAAAAACCTTGGGACTTATAGTGAATTCCACGTCCAGCGGTCTTAATCGTATGACCAGAGAAAATCATTTAATCTAGAGTAAAAGAGGAGGACTCGATCACCGACCGATGAAAACTTTATATTTGATCTTGGAGTCATGGATTTCTTTGTTTTTCCTCTTATATGATTAAAGAGTGTTTCGAAGGCATGATCACAAGTTCATTTTTAAGTACGTTGAGTTGAACTTTCCGGTGAAGCACACCGCGGTGTGCTGTATATCAAGGTTTGTATTCTTAAGGGCCCATTAAGTGCTTGATTGGCTGGCCAACGGGTCAACCGGTAAAGATGACATTCCTTTTCATATAGCAATCGAATGTACGAGTGCACCGATGGATGTTTTGTAAGCTGTACTGAAGCCCAGAGAGCGTCACCATTTTATCCGACCAAGAGGCACGGAATTCTTCGCCCACGTTCCTTTCAAGAAGTCCTGAGGATTAGCAAACCAGCGTATTGGATACCTTAACTTGGTCCGACATTGTTTGGGAGGTTATGAAGACTCGGTTGTATGAAGCTATGGGTGCATGACTCCGTATTTAGCATTGACCTTTGACAATTGGTCATTGCGAAAAAATGGGTTCCGCGATCACTTATTAATGGGCACGGTGGAGTGGTGTGGCAGGGCGTGCGAAATGTTCATGGTATGAGACAGGATGGGGATTTAAGGTAATGGATTTACAAACACAACTCGTTGGAAGCAGTACGTATGGGTGGAGGAGGTGGGTGAGTTGCTGGTATGTCGGCGGTGACCGTGACCCCATTTTAGGATAATACGGAGGTCAGACGTCCACGATGTATAAGATTGTTCCCAGGTCATGAAGACGAGAACGGCCCATTAAATCTAATTGCCCCACATGTCCAATATATTTCGCAACTTGGATAGAATTTTGTCAGGCAACTCATCACGTTGCAAAATTTTGGTGGCTTGACGATGACAATTTCCACGGTACGAATGGGTGACTAAGTCATGGGCATGGCCTTAGTAGATCGTGGCCAATAAAATGCGATGAATCAAAGATCTTTTTAGTGCTGAGTAGGATATGAGTGTGCACCGGGCGTGAGTGAGTGAATTGAGCACCGCTGTGGTACCACAGGAAGTGTGCAAGCTTAAAGCAATGTCAATCAATCGGAGCTGGGTGCCGCGGCTAAGCACAACGCGGCTACAAGTTACCTTTGGTGTCAGGCGACTAGGGTTGGACATTGTCGTTTCTATTGAACGTAGGATAAGGGTGGGGTCGTGCGCCAAAAGTAGTGATTGGAACGACAGGTGGGATGAAAAACTTTCTATTTGCGTTCTGAGAACGACCATCCCCATTAATCACAAAATTTCCCCGCATGTGTTTTGCAAATCTGCTAACCATGTGGATTATCATCACTCGAGGCAGAGGTAGACCAGTGCGCAAGTGTCTTCGAGGAGGAAATGGTTTCCCCGGGTAATTACTTTTTCTCGAGCTCACTTTGATGGGGAAATTCGAAGTCTAGAAACGTTGGTCTGCGGCGAGGATTCTGGCTCCTATATATGCACGTGGGAGTAAACGACATCAAATTCTTGGAGCACAAAATCCACCGGAGCAATGCTTGGCTGAGCATCCTTCTTAGCGACGGCAAGGGTAGCGAGAGTGAGCCTAAGTGATTCCGGTATCCACTGAGTGGCGTGGGTTTGGTAGGCGAGGAGAGGCAAGATACTGGCAGCGTGGAATATTTCTCGAAAGTCATACACTACGGCAAGTAATTCGCTGTTTCCGTGTGTGTAGTGTACATCTGTGCCTTGAGCATCGGGTGAGGCTTCAGTTTGTCTTTCATAGTGGAGGAGTGAGTGATGCGGTGGAAGTGCGTGATGTGTGCTACGCAATGCCTCAAGAGGTGCGGTATGTCGCGCGAGGGACAGCAAGAGATCGGCACGGGGTTGCGATCACAGCATGATTTCAAAGGGCAAGTCCCAATCGGGGGGGAGGCAACTATAGAATTGGAGGCCTGGGTTAAGCTCATCTAAGTTTGTGGGTCGGCGAAGGATTGGTGGGCGTATCGGATGTGGGGCGAGTAGGGTGCGCACACATGTGTAGGAAGTTTACAAGGTAAAGAGCGGATATTTTGTCGATTGTTCTCTCTCAAGGAGTGGGATCATAGGCCGGGCGATTTTGGACAGTACAAATCCTGAATAAAGGGGGATGGCGGGTGCGTGGATGGGTGGAGTGAAATGGCCTGTGGGGCATGTTAGGAGGCCGTGTGATGGTGAGTAATGGACGAGACCTGCGTTGGGAACAAATTACACCGGCTTGCGGCACGGGGGGTGTTGAGATAGTTTTTGAGGATATATGAATTGGGTGGATCGGAACTTATTATGAGTGGGTCTATAGCATAACAGATATCTAAAGCGGTATTGATGTGTGTGTGTGAGTGAGCACTGTCTGTCAGACGGGCTGATTTGCGTAAAGCGGTTTATTGTCCCGATGGAGTGGGCAGCTTTAGAATGACGGGTGAGGGGTCACTCGTTGGGAAGGTACGCTGTGCCAAGGGTGGAGCGGGGTGCATGGAGTTACTCCATGTCCTTTGAGCCATGAGGAAGAGTATGGGGGGTGTGGTCCTTTTTTTTGTTCTGTTGACTCAAGACATTTGTAGACAGAGTGGCGTAACTAAGGGGAGACATATTGGCTAGTCTCTTCACAGCGGGAGGCGCTGTTATGTGAGGTGATATAGCGGAGGTTGTTGATCTAGTGTTCGGCTAAATATATGTGCAGATATAGTAGGGTTTGCAGTAAGTGTTTGGATGAAAGTTCATCTACACTAAACAGAGCGCAAACGGAGAACATTGTTCACATCAGGAAGACTTCCAATGGAATGTTTCTCAGCTGGCATATCGTGAAAGATGATTGCCGGCCATATCCCGATTAGGGTATTAGATCGTGCCCGGTTACATTGCAGTAAGCCAAAAGGCATGGGCGTAGCGATAGGCCAAAGTGTTCCCGTAAGGGCAGGTGAAGGTAGTCCTTCTATTTGATACAAGTTGGTCAATTGTGGGATCCTGAAAGAAGCGCGGAATGATACCGGCCAAAAAGCAATAGTATCTCATTTCCGGCTAATCTTTCAAGTCATCTGATCCATAAATGGTCAGGACGTGCGAATGGTCTTTACGAGTGTTTGCATGCATGAGGAGGAGGTTGGTATGCGGTTAATCGATGTGTCGAGGGAGACTTCGCCATCCGTAACCAACCTATGTGTACTATGTAACGGTCGCATTGAAGCTATGTAAGGGATTTTCGGGACCAGCGGTTATGGAGGTCCGGGGGTCTTTTCATAGGGACACACAATGAACCGGGCTTAACCCGGAGGGATGTCAGGAGATAGGGTAAATTAAGATCCGAGGCATCAAGAAGTTTGATAACTTCTTGCTTAATAACCTCATGGATATTGGGTAGACTCTTCGCTCTGATCGATGAACACGGGTTTGTGCAGATATTTTCCTCAATCAAAATCTTATGGGTGGCAAAACTGTGGAACTATCCCCGCTTAATAATGGGAGAAATCTTCCAAGCTATGGCATGTTGTGTGACTTACGAACCTTGAACAGGGCGGTTGTTTTATACCGTCATCTTTCAAGTTTTAGCGATTATGACGGTACAGTTGTCGATACAACCCTCCAAAAATTCATACACCAGAATGGGAATTGTTAATCTTTGAGTTTGCAAGGTTCGGGGGAGGGTCTTGCCACAGGTGGTGAGGAATGCATAAATAATCTTATCAGGCACATTTGATTTCACACAAACAGGCGACGTAGGGAGATTTAGGACACTTAGTTGATCACACTTAACAATTCCTCAAGGTCAAACAGTATATCCATCAGCTGAGTCATAGATGGCGCGTCAACACACCTGGTGTATTGAATCATCATGTTTCATGAAATTCATCGAACCTCTTCAATTATAAAAGAGCACTTCCTCCGAAGGGAGTAAAAAGAGGAGAGCATGAAATACGGTGGATCAACGGTGCATGAAGTGAGAAGAGTGTGAGTTTCCACTTTTTAGTAAATTTCAAGTACTTCTGGAACATTTCTTCACAAGCAATGTCAATATACAACGACTGGATCGGTTACCGATACAAGATATTGTAGTGGAGACAGTCATAGTATCACCACTTTGAAAGTTACGGATTGGGTGTCATGCCTGTAGCTAGATATGGGTACATTGTTCAACTCGGGGGGGGTGAACTTCTAGAACGATTGCGACGATTCCGGACCGTCAACAGATAGGCATCTTGTCTCAAGGATTAGGGGAACGCCGGCGAGGAAACGGGGCGGGTAATGTAAACGGAAGGCTACACAAAATCATGCAGGAAAAGAAGAACGTACCAACTTTTAATGAAAACATCCTCGGCGAAGGCGAGGTGGTTGCTGGAGTAAGGAAATCGTTTCGGGATCGTGCGAGTTTCAATTATCATTCGGGTGGTTTTGTTGGTGAGATACAAAAGGCTGGTTAGACTTAGGTTCTTTGCGAGGGAGATGGTGCGGGAGAGTGCAATATGGTAGAGTCTACACAGAAGGATCGGCCGTAAGGCTAAGCATTACGATGTTATCTCCGGAGAAGTACACAGCAGAAAAGGACGAGATCTACCATGGTCCCGCAATGTTTCACGGACACTTTTTAGGATAAACGGGCTGGGCCGGAGAGCAGAGATTAGCACTTGATACCGTGTTCGGATTGGTGGCAAGGCGGGTTCAAGAGTGATCTAGATATCCTTGTCATTGATGGTAGGCTTTCTAAACGATTGGTGCAAATTTGGGCATAAAGAAGGTGGGAGGAGAGCGTCCAGGCGATAACTTATTGCGAAAATGGAGATTCTGAAAAAATCTCCAAAATTTTGAAGCTTAGAAGAATCTTCTGATTGGTTCACTGGGAGTCTTCTCTTTGTTGTCCTTGAAGGATAAGGCTCGAGTTGGAGATTAGTAGTCTGATGGGTGAATGATACAGACGGCTCAAACCCCAAAAAAATTTGGTCATTAGTTTGGGGGACCACTGCATAGGTTGGATGTTTTCCCGAGGTGCTTGGGTTGCAATTCCAGTAACCTTTTAGGCAGCGCTACGTGAACATTTTCCAATCTCTTTAGGAAGAGAAGAATATGAGGTCCATTAATAGGAAAGCACCGCTCGGGTAGTGATTGCTTTCACAACACGTTTCGGGTATAGCAATGTGATGGAAGCTGATGGAAGATAATCCCGAGCCCGAATTAGAGCGGTATTAACTATTCATGATTTGGTGATTCATGTCGTTATAAAATTTTTTTTTATTTGCCATTTGAATTTTGCATATTTTGCAAAGCCCCGCAGTCCATTAGCTTGACGTAGTTATAAAATCGATGTATTTTTCTTAGAACATCACCTTGTGCTGCGTAGCCTGGAACTTGAAAAGACCTGGGGTTGATTAATCCCCCAGGGGATGGTAAACTTGGTCTCGATGAAATTATCTTACCCCCAATTTGGTAAAAATATTAGTTCCCTGTCGATTTGGTTGAAATTGATTCCCCCGATTTTTGGTGTTTTGATGTTTTGCATAGAGGAAACCGGGAGGTCGATATTGGTTTGCAACCATCTGTAGGTCTGTAACTGGCATTCCCTTGTGTTGTATTAACAGCGGCAGCTTGTTACACGTATTCTTGGGTTTTCACGATAAATGTTGCCAATGGTGCTTGGTACAAATTGTTGTAAAGAAGAATTGACCACCCCCGCAAGGTTACACAACTATGCTCGACTGCATTTACAGGAGCGGGAGCTGTGATTTATGTGGTTTGATCTATCGGAATCAATGCTCTAACCATAATCTTTCAGGCTCAGCAAAACCCGATGAAACTGCGGGTGGAAGAAGCTGTACTCACTTTGGAAACAATGGCCTTGCTTCCTGGTGATTAGACCGAACTTTGGACCTTACCTCTCGATGAATTTTAGGCAATCTCGAAGGCATTTTATACATTAGAAAGCAGAAATTATACCACCTGCAAGCAAGTTCAATGAATCTTAGAACATTTTGGAATATTAGGGCATTATATAATGTAAGATTTGATGCAATTCGCTGAAAACCATGACTGGCATCCCCAAAGAAGGGATCATTGAATCTTGTCCCATGCCTCATAAAAAGTGGTTTCGTCAAATTTATTGGTAGAAATCTCGTGATTTCATTTCGAAGAGTTTGTTGTTTATAATAGGGAAGGATGAATTTATTAATAATTCACCGGAAACAAGATCATCCCATGTAAGAATCGATCGAGGGGGTTCTTTTTCAAGCCAAATCCGGGCGGCTCCCTCGAGGGAAAATGGAAAAGAAGTCGCATAAGCTTAACCGACGCTGGAGCGACAGTACGTTCAGGGGAAGCGAGGGGGTGCAACGTAGAATTGCGACTTGTTGAAATATCGGATGTGTGAGCAGGTTTGGTTGGTCCAATTCTTTACAGTCCAAAATAATTGCTAGTTTATTTTGAACAAGATTAAGTAGACCATCTTGATCTTAAAGTTTGTTCGCGTAATTTCGGACAACGTCGCATTCTTGTCTACCCACTGTGGGTTGCTTTCGAGCAATTTGCGCCATAGTTCGATTATCGTCCATCGACAAACTATGGGAGGAATGAAATTTCTTGACTGTTATTTGGTTTTCTTAAGATTTGGTGATTCAATACGAAAGTTGTGTCCGGACCTTGTGATGTTGTCGACGACTACGGGCTTGAGAACTGATGGCGCATTCATCAAAAACAGAAATTAAAAATAAAATTTACAACTAATTTTTTAGTTGTTTTTTGTTTTTTCTTCAATGATATTATTCATACTGTAAGATTTTACCGGACAATGAGATAGAGACAACTTCAAACCAAATAATCCTACTTACTTCACGGTAGCTCTCCAATAAGATACACGCAACCATGTGAGCGGAAGAGTAGGAATAGCGCGAAGCTTATTTCTCCTTTCGGGTCGTAGTTCCTCGGAACAACCATCCTTATACCCACTTTATAGTTTGTTTAACTTTTCAAGGTGAGCCGTATGTCGTAAGAGACACAAATGGCAAGTTTTTAAATCTTTTGTTCGAGTTGGGAACCAACAAGTTCACCGGAAGTTATTATGATAATACCTCAATTGAGAATATTATATTTTGGTATTTTACCAATTTGTGAATTTTATTTCTTTTTTATGGACAATGTTTTTATATTTTTGGTTTTTCTTTTGTTTTTAGATGATAATTATACTAAAAGAAATGAAAAATATTTTTGTATTTTTGTATTTTTATAGAAGAAAATATTCACAGATTCAAACAAAAATTGTCAAACGTAACGATAATCGTTTTGACTGCCTCCCCGGCAGCGGCGCCAAAATTGGACTCGCGTGATCTTACTCCTTTTTATATATAAATAAATATGAATAAATATAAATATATAACAAGGGAAAATTTCGCGAAATGCATGATACCGAAGTATTATAAATGATTTCCGTCGTTATGTCCCAACGAGGCTTGAATGGAAAATCGAATGACGAATTGATAATCGATGTTTGAATATGACAAGGAAATGATTGGGCAATAACCCTAATAGGCAAATGCATACAAAGATAAGCAAGGAAAACAAGCTAGAACAAGCATAAAAGCTAGAAATGGTAAAAACACTTAAAACTTTTAAACAAAGACACAAATAGCTCAAATTTAACTTACACAAAACCTAATAAGCTAGACTAGCCCCTAAATAAGCAAATTTATTTTTGAAAATTTTAAATTTTTTCATTTTTTTGGTATTTTTGCAAAAATTTTGGTGGTAAAAACGGGATTACGTGACAACAACGGCTGCAGGCAACAATCAAATCGAAGATCCCCCCATACTAGAACTAAACATCGTCCTCGATGTTTTAAAAAGGGGTACCTACGTAAATCTAAGGCCGTTTATTAAGTGTGCCAAAAGATAAAACGTTAGTCGATTAGATTTGGATATTGGATTCCCAAAATGAAGCTGAGGATGTGAAACTCTTGTGGATGAAAGGTAAAACTGCGAGCACGAGAGTCTTCACAATCCGGGAAATCCTGGACATACAACACAAAACACGGACAAAACACGGGTAATGGAAGAGGTAAGCCTCCTCACACAATAACACTTATTCATTACTGCATAATACTACTACTGATAAACATGGGGTGCCTCCCACGAAGCGCTTGTTTAAGGTCGCTATGCTTGACCCGTCCCCGAATTTATTGGTCCATTGGGAACGTCTGGAGATCTGGGACTACCAATTGTGGTACGTCCCCTCCAAAGTAGTGCTTCAAACGGTGACCATTCACTTTGAAATTTGGCCTGGAGTTTTAGGATAACTCGACAGTGCCATATGGAAAAACTTGGGTTATAGTGAATGGTCCACTCCAGCGGGTCTTAAGCTTGCCCGAGAAAATCTTCAATCTAGAGTTAAAGAGGAGGCATCGATCACCGACGTTGAAAACGCGGTTTTTGATCATGGAGTCATGGATTCTCTTTGTTTTCTCTTTGTAAATCAAAGAATTTTCATAGGCATGATCACGAAGTTCATTAAGTTCATTGAGTTGAACTTTTTTGTGATCACTCGCGGTTTTGATATCAAAGTTTGTATGCTTAAGGGCCCAGTAAGCTTTGTGCTCCAACTCAACCGGTAGATGACATGCCTTTCCATATACAAGCTTGTACGGGGTGCACTCGATGGGTGTTTTGTAAGCTGTACGGAAGGCCCAAAGTGCGTCATCTAATTTATCCGACCAAGAGGTACGATTTATCATCCATAAGCCCATCCAGAACTGGCTTATCATCCATAAGCTGTGGTATATTTGAGTGTGGAATTTTCTGTGACTTTACTTAACTTCTTAGTATTTGAGTTAAAACAAATGACTTATATGATTTTATAAGACTTAAAACATATTAAGTAATGCTTTTAACAAAGGAAATACAGAGATTCAAGAATTGACTTGAAAACTCCAAATTTGCATTAAGACGAAAATTAAAGTTACAAGACTTGGAAGAGTAAAATTGCATAAAGATAAGCTAAAATTTAACTAAGAAAAATCGATCAGAAAAAACTACTAAAAACGATCCATTTTCTTGGGTTACAATGACCCTATTTATACTAAAAACTTCCTCCTTTTTTCTTCCAGCTGTGCTTTCTTCTGTGTTTCTTTGTAGAGACAAAAACCCAAGTGTGCTTGTTGTGTGAGGTGATTCTAAAACAAATCCCAGCCTTCAATTTCTTTTGTGCTTCTTTTGAGTCAATCACAGCCATCGAAAAGCTTGGAAAGTGGTGAGGGATTGCCAACATGGCAATTATAAAGCTGGGGGGAGATAGTGGAGGAGGGGGAAATGTTTTATCCAGGGTGTTGAATGGTTTGCAGGGTAAAAGAAGGTGAAGGGAACCCGTGAGTGGTTCTTGGGTTTAGTTGGGCGGGAAAAAATGGCTTTGGATAAGTTGGCAGCTTTGGCCCCTCAAGTTATACTTCCCCCAATTTCCAATTTTAGTCCTTGTCTTGTTATTCTTGTAATACAACTTGAGGTTTGGCAATTTTAGTCCCTCAAGTTGTATTTTCTTCACTTGGTTGACTTTTGACTTTGTCGGGGTTGACTTTCTGACTTTGACTGACTTTGGCTTCGATTTGACTTTGTCTTTTCCATTCCGTGCTTGGTTTTGTCGTTTTTTGCTTTGTTTTTCGTCCTTTTCTTAAATATCTGTTTCCTGCACAATTCAAATACAAAACATACAAATACAATGTATTTTTGGTACGTTTTTAGTCTTTTAAGTCCATTTTTAATGGAAAATGGTATGTGCAATTAAGGATATACCATTAGGTGTAGTGGTCCTTACTCCTTGACGTAACGGCTTAGTGCGCGTATAAGAGCGAAAGGATTGGCGACTTTAGCCGAATGGCGACATCCGTTCCCATCCTGGAGAAACAATCAAAGTAGCAAATGCCTTAAGTCGAACGGTATTGAATTAGGAATGTGCGTAATTGTCTCGACTTGATTAGTTGAGTCAACTAAGATTTGATGCGACGAGTCAGGACCAAGTCGACTATGCTAGTCGCAGTGCGGAAACGTTGGAGTTGGAACTGCGATCTTCGTCAAATAAGCAACGAGCCCATAATGCTCAATTGTTTTCTTGATTTTTTTCGATTTGTCTTTCGACAATATATGTTTTCTAGCGGGATTATCGCCGCCGAATTATGTTCAAAATGTGCTTTATGTGCTAGGTGCTTTTGAATGATAGTAAGCGTTTAGGCCGCTCTGTGTTGACCGTGATGTGGCATAGGACATGAGTGAATGGATATACTTACTCAGGTGTAGATGAAGGTTGGTTTGAGAGGTACGCAAACCTGATAGTCTATTGTTGATTGGGGCTTGTTAACCCACAAGCAAGACTATGGTTGGCTAAGACCTAGCCGTGATTAAGTCGAGATCATTACTAAGAAGCTTGGCCATCTGGCAAGCCCGGTATAATGAGCAATTTGATTGGTTGGGCACGAACCCATGTGAGCAAGAATAGCTGTATTGTTGAGGCTCCATTATATGCAAGCATGGTTATTTTGCTAAGGCTTTATAATAAGCAAGCATGATTGTTGCTAAGTGTGATAATGAGCAAGTATGATAAAGTGTCTAAGTAAAGCTAGGACGAAATATAAAGTCATTGTAAAATGACGAATATGTGATTATGTGCTTATGTGATTTTATGTGTTAGTGCTATAATTCGTTTGATGGGGTCATATGTAATCCGGAATATTTTCGCAACCGGTGGTGAATTATTTAACGAGACCGGGTGGGCGTAGTATGTTTTGGTTTTGGATAATGACGTATATTTTGGTTTTGATTGTTGACGTATGTTTTGGTTTTTGTTAGCGACGTGTGTTTTGTTTTTGTGTAGCGGTGTGCGCTTGGTTTTGTTGGTAAGATCACCAAATTGAGTTGGGTTGATTTTTCGTCTTAAAGTCCTTCCTTTTAGGAACGGCGTGATAAATTTTATCGGATAACTCCGTAGCGTATTTTGCCTCTTATGATAAGAGTGATTGTAATTATATTTTTAATTTCGTTGGTATAAACTACCAATTGTTTTGTTGACTTTCCATCCGGAATAATCAAGGCGAATATGATATCGCGTAATTTTTGCATACGAACATGTGAGTCCTTTCGATGATGAGAAAACCGTCTCATCGCAAGTGAATTTAAGATGAATAAATGAAACCGAGCACCGGGACGACGCTCCCTTTAAGGTGGGTGGAATGTAACAACCCGAGTTTTACGACGCGTACGACGATCGCGAATATGGCATCATAATTATTATTTTATGAGTTTCTATGATTGAACGTCGACATGTAAAATTTTAATTGTCGAAAATAAATATTTTCGTATTTTATTACGAATAATTTTGAGAAATTTTTATAATTTTTATTGCTCGTCAATTCGCGCCTCAACGTTTGACCGCGCAACCGTTGAACGTTTTGGGCTTCATAAAAATTTATGACGCGCCCCGTTAATTTTATGGTTTTTGAAATTCATATTTCTTTGGACTCCGACATTATTTCTCGCGATCTAGTTGAAAACGAGTCAAAACTTTGTTTCACACGATTTAACATTCTATTTAAATGTCTTAGCTAAATTAAAATTGACGGAAAGAAAAATATTTACAAAACTATAAACCCGAGCCTATGGCCGGTTTTGGACCGAAACTAACACTCATGTGTTATATTTCATAAAGCTTTGAAAGACCAAGGACTAAATGTGTCAAGTTTCTAAACTAATATCCTATAAATACAACCATTCACACACTTAATAAAATTTTACAAAAAAAATGTGTATGTGTTCTCCCCTCCTCTCCTCCACCGCCGGTCAACACCACTCCACCGCCACCATTCGCTAAAAAAATCACATGCAACATGATCAAGTTATATTTTTTTAATCCCCACGAAAAACTAAACCTATTCCACCAAAAATATACGACATGCAATGGGTATTACTATAGTTTGAGTTCGGGCCGAGTTCGGTCGAAATGAGTTGGAAGTAATGGTTTTTATGATAAATAAAACATTGTAGCAAGCTCGGTTTAAATGAAAAAGTTTCGGTTTTGGGTTGTGTCCAAGGTCACGGCTAAGGTTAAAGGGGGAGCA
>BQNB010133464.1:0-18461 GCA_026074375.1 Tanacetum coccineum
CTCTTGTATCTAGCGCTGTGTATTATGAAGTAGCACCCCATGTGGTATTCCGATGCGTTGTATGATTTTTGGGGGTGTTACACTAGCATTAACGCCGCACCATTCGAAGCACTTTATGGTCGAAAGTGTCGTTCACCTGTTTGTTGGACTGAAGTTGGAGAAGCTCAAATACTCGGTCCAGAACTAATTCAAGAGACCACTGAGAAAATCATCCAGATCAAGCAAAGGATGCAAGCCACTCATGATCGACAGAAGAGTTACGCTGACTTGAAACGTAAACCAATGGAATTCCAAGTCGGGGATAAAGTTATACTTAAAGTTTCGCCTTGGAAAGGGGTCGTACGTTTTGGCAAACGGGGGAAGTTAAACCCTAGGTATGTTGGACCTTTTAAGGTGATAGAAAGGGTTGGAGAAGTTTCTTACAAGCTTGAACTTCCAGAAGAGTTGAGCAGAGTTCATAATACGTTTCATGTATCTAATCTGAAAAAGTGTCATGCCGACGAACCATTAGCCGTTCCGTTGGATGGACTTCATCTTGATGACAAGCTTCATTTTGTTGAGGAACCATTAGAAATAGTGGGCCGTGAAGTTAAACGGTTGAAGCGAAGTCGGATCCCATTAGTCAAAGTTCGATGGAACTCCAAGAGAGGTCCTGAGTTCACGTGGGAACGTGAAGACCAATTCAAGAAGAAATATCCACACCTCTTCACCAAGACCACACCGTCGTCAAGTGCTGCATCGTGAGCCTTGAGGACAAGGCTCGTTTAACGGGGGAAGTCTATAACACCCTGTGTTTTCGCCCGATTTTTCTTTATTCAACTACCTTGACCATCTTCCGAAGTTATTGAGGATCTAAAGCTAAGCGGCGGGCGGCCCCCCGGTAAAGTACGAGTAGAACTCATTAACGACGTCGATAAATGTACTATTTATTTTTAGTGTTGTACGCGTTTGCTTGTGATTTCATGAATTAAGTTTAAATCGCGTAAACTAAAAATTAGCGTTCAATGTAAACGGGCATCAAACAATTAAATGTTTACATCAAGCAAGGGTTATATAATTATTTTGAGAATAATTATTAACTTGTTCATTTTATTTTTATCGGATACGTTAAGTGTATACGTTTCGCGATAAATTGCGTTTAGGCACTCCCGGAACCACAAAAACTTTTCTACGCTTCAACAAATACCCACATTTATACCCAATACATAAAATTTACTCAAATATATCATGTATAGCTCATTTATGCCGAAATTCTTGCAATGGATGCAAAGTTATACAAGTGTTACATGAAAAACTCTTCCATTTGGTCAAATGAACACCATACTTCATTAATGCCACACCATACCTTGTTTCTTTGACCTAAAGACCATCCCTAAGACCATGACCCATCCCTAAGACCATAACATGTTCCCTTGACTAGATCTACTCCTTATATACATGTATACATAAGAGAGATAGCACTTACATGCTTTAACACTTAGTAAAAATCAAACAAACATCCCCTTTTTGTTCTATATAGCTCACGGCATTAAGCAACAACCAAACCAAATCCATAGCAATTTTTATACAACCCATACACACCTATACACATCCATTATAAGATATTCTAAGGTGATCCCAAGCATTGGCTAAGCTTTTCCAAGTATTACTCAAGAAAAAGGAAGCTAGGGTTTTGTTAAGTAAACAAGGGTTTTTATTTGTGCAAGCTTTGGTTTTGTGGCTAAACAAGGGTTTAGCACTTGCTTATCATCATCATCATACCTCATAAGGTTTACTTGAACTCTTTATGTTCTTATAATTTTCATTTTTATGCATATGATTATTCTATTTAGCTTAAATCACCATTTAGGATTATTAACATGTAAAAAGAAGTTTTTATTTGTTGTCATCATAATGTACACTTTTATATACCTTATGATGTTAATGACATCATGTTAAAATGGTCACACAAGTGATTTACACTCTTGGTTAAACATGAAAATGATTATGGGTTAATTAGGGTTTTTATAGTTTCATAATATGTTTCAAGATAAAGAAATACATAAGACAAGTTAAGATTAACTATGGACTCATATTAATGTTACTTGAACACTAAAATAAAGTTATCTTGGAAGAAATACACTTGTACACACTTGGTTATGTATAAAAATGATTATGGACAAAACTAGTAAATTAAGGTTACTTAAGTAAAGTTATGGTCTTTAAGTGTTATCATGGAT
Source organism: Tanacetum coccineum (assembly GCA_026074375.1). NCBI lineage: Eukaryota > Viridiplantae > Streptophyta > Magnoliopsida > Asterales > Asteraceae > Tanacetum > Tanacetum coccineum. The sequence goes on from BQNB010133464.1 coordinate 2,220, forward strand.
TTGCTAACCTTGGTAACTTGGACATATGAGGACTATTATGGACAAATAAATTCTAATATATAAATGATATATAACATATATGATATATAAGACTTGTGGTAAAACACAAAAGTGGTAAAGTATAAAGAAAAGGTTAAAAATGGATTCAACAAGCTCAACCAAACATTCTGTCCAAAATCAGAATATTTACCTATTTATTTTATATTTTTATAAGATAATACAATTCACGACGATTCCGAAAAGGTAAGAAACTTGTCAAACGGATTAATAACGAAAAAGTTACGTTAAAAACGAGTTATACGTTAATAAACGGAGTTGTAAAGGAATTTTTATAAAAACATTTTTATAAAAATTATAAACAGCAAGTGTTGATATTTTTAACAAATAATACATATTTTTAGGATTCCAAAATGATAAGAATCGTAATTTTTCAATTAATAACGAACGAGTTATGAATTTCGCGAGTTTACGACAATTAATACTTTTATAAAACTATTTTTATAAAAGTTACTATTCATGACAGAAAGTTATATTTTTGTAAACCTCATAAATATATAGAACTTTCAAATACGAGAACGTCCTCGAAAGAATCGTTAAAAACGGAGCTATAACGAATAAAATACGACATTTACGGGTTTTACGACAACAAATACGAATTTTATAAAACTCATGTCTGTTATGAACAGTAAAAGTTACTGTTCATCAGGGGACAAAATTTATGAAAATGTCAAATATCGATAACCCGTCTTAATACGAAAAGATGGACATAAGAAACGCGAGAATCGGGTTTAAAACGCGAAAGTTACGCCAGTTTTGCTAAAACGGTAATTATAAACGTTTTAACTTATTAAACACAATTTTACCAAAACCATTAGTTGGTGATTGAGCTATATAGAATATTATGTGGTTATCAAAGTACTATATTACTAGGGAGTTTCATAATGAGGCCTCTTCGGATGGCGTATCGACGAGTTGTTGGATTTACGATTTAAAGTGTCCTAACTCCTCGTACGTCATGTCATGACCTCTTTAATTATGATAGCCCGAACGATAGTACGATATAACAACTATAGGATTATATTCAATGTTATTGATTAAAGTACTCGGTACTTATATTGATTAAAGCTTCGGGCTTATGTAACAATTACTTTGTTAAATCCAATGTATCATTTTCAAACGACTTTTTGGTCGTTCTATATATATCTTGTGTTATTGATCTGAGAAGTAACACGCCCCAGACCCATATTCCGCTGCGACCCAATTTGGTGGTGTTAAATTATTTCCCAGCTTCATCAGGAAGCAGTTCTTTTAACTCTTCGGAAAATTCTACAGATAATATGATCCCGCCAGTATTTTCATCCCTATACAATAATCCCTATTTGAAGAACGTACAAGCATTTTATGCTAAGGAATCCCCTATTTCATCACCAGATCCTATTACTTCACCAGCTATTTTAACTCCATTTCCGGTATTACCACCATCATTACTATTTAATCCTCGATATTTCTTTATTCCTGAAGAACTATTACTACCTAGGAAGCAAATTCATTCTCCATCTTCTTCCTCAACTATGTTATTTAATTCATCACGGAATCAAACTTATAATTTGGTATCACCATCTTCCTCAGTTTATACTTCTACCCCTCCTCGGGTATTTAAAATAGGAAAATGTTCAGATAAGATGTATCTGAAACATCATAAGAAACAAGTCGAAGATATCTTGAATTATTTAGATGAACTCTATCTTCACCGCATTGAGAGAATGGAAGAAGGACGTATAAATGGTAACGAACTAAAGACCGAACTTAAGGAAATCCGTACTCAGATTATCAAACTTCAAAAGAAGCGGTTAGGGCAAAAGGATAAGATTGCCTTTGCTCACTACAGAATTTCCGATCTTGAATGAATCATTGAGAAAATCTAAGCTCGTCACCAAACAAATCAGGAAGATCTTTAGGATGTCATCTACTAGCTCAAAATCATCAAACTATTAGACTAGTTATAGCTTTATCCTAGCCACGGGATATGTGGTATAAATAAAAACGCTTGTCAAATCTTGACTATGTATAGTAAAAAGGCAAGTTATTTATAAAGGCAATCCCGTTATCTACCTTGTTGTTTCTTAAATACCACTTTATTCATCTCATCAATCATTCATCATCACCATTCATCATTCAACCGTCATTTGCATCATTATCTCCGTCTTTATGAATCATACCATAACCTCTAAGTGCTTAAAAGTTCAAAAATAAGCATTATTCTTTAAGCATTTTAGCATCACATTCTCTTACTTTTTAAAACTTATGATGTCATTCTTATTACGTGTTATCTTATGTTGATAGGATGCCTCCCAAAAGGACGTCAACATCTGAAACACCAGCCATAACTTTGGATGCCATCCGGCAACTGACTAATGATGGCATCTCCATCAGCTGTCAACCTTTCTGCTTTAATGGTACGGAAGGAGCAGTAGGCCTTATTCGCTGGTTTGAACGAACCGAATCAGTATTCTCTCGAAGCAGATGTGCTGAGGAAAATAAAGTAACATTTGCTACTGGTACTTTAACTGACGATGCCTTATCCTGGTGGAATGCATATGCCCAACCTATGGGAATAGAGCAAGCTAATCGAACCACCTGGACTGAGTTAAAAAGGCTTCTGACAAACAAGTATTGTCCCCAGACTAAGATCAGAAAAATGGAAGACGAACTTTACAATCTGAGTGTAAAGGGAAATGATCTTAAACCCTATGTTAGAAGATTCCAAGAATTAACCACCTTGTGTCCAAACATGGTACCAAACGCCGAGAAACTTATGGAAGTCTTCATCAATGGATTACCCAGAAGTATTGAAGGAAATGTTACTGCCTCGAAACCTCAAACTTTGGAGGAAGCCATCAACATATCCCAGAGGTTAATGGATCAGATAATAAAACGCGATTCTGTGCAAGAAACCAATGATCATAAACGAAAATTAGAAGATAAGAGAAACATCATCAACAACAACTATCAGAATAACCACAACAATAACAACCGTAACAATGATTACCATCGACAGCAGAATAGAAGACAAGAAACCTTCAGAACTTATACTGCCACCAATGGATATGCTGGAAACCTTCCCTTATGTAAGAGATGTAGACTACATCACACGGGACCTTGCAGTGTCAAGTGTCAGGTTTGCAACAAGATAGGTCACCAGACCAAGTACTGCAAAAACAACAGGGCCACAGGAAAGCATACTTAGAGATAAGCTTGCTTTTGTTCACTTTAGGATTTCTACCCTGGTTGCGAGTAAATCAAACAAATTTATATACGTATAGTATTAATCCCGTGAAAATTTCTTTCCAAAATACTTCTCAAACAAGAGAAATATAAGGTAAAAATCTCACTAAAGAAAACACAATTTGTATATTTTTATCCGGGAAGTATTGTACTCCTCGGGTCGTGTCCCAACGAAATCGTGAATTGAGAATTGGGAATAATTCGGATTCGAGTTAAGATTGATAAAGGATTTTTGAACTTTTGATTACACTATGAATATAATGAAACAAACTAAAAACAATTAACTAGCTCGAAATTTAAATGCACGAAAAGTAACAATGTGAGCTAAAATTGAAAATTAAAATCTAATCAACTGAAACTCTATATCATTCGAGGTGAATTCGAAGTAAAACTTGACAAAATCTCATATCCTGTATAAAAAAACCAGTAAGGTATCTATCCCGAGTTGTCAAGTTTCATGATCAAGTAATGAGAAGAAATCAGACGAGAAGAAACTAGAAGACATTCCCTTTAGCAAAGAATTTCCCAGATGTTTTCCTAAAGATCTACCTGGTCTCCCACCCGTTCGCCAAGTAGAATTCCAAATCGACTTAATCCCCAGAGCAGCACCTGTAGCTCGAACACCTTATAGATTGGCTCCTTCAGAAATGCAGGAGTTATCTAACCAACTTCAAGAACTAACCGACCGAGGTTTCATTTGACCAAGTACATCGCCTTGGGAGCTCTGTCTTATTTGTTTAAAAAGAAGGTCGGATCTTCAAATGTGTATCGAATACCGAGAAGTTGAATAAACTACCATAAAGAAATTTTATCCATTACAAGGATCGATGATTAATCGATCACTTCAAGTTCAAGTGTTTTAATCCAAAATCGACTTAAGATCTGGTTATCATCAACTGAGAGTAAGGGAAGAAGATATTCCTAAGACTGCTTCAGAAACAAGATACGACACAACGAATTATCAAGCATGCCATTTGGTTTAACACATGCACCAATCTGTATTCATGGATCTCATGAATCGTGTATGTAAACCATATCTGGATAAATTCGTAATAGTGTTTATCGATGATATTCTTATCTATTCTCGTAACGAAGAAGAACATGCAAATCATCTCAGAATTATCTTGGAATTACTCTGAAAAGAGAAATTGTATGCCAAGTTCTCTAAATGTGATTTCTGGATTCATATCGTGCAATTTCTTGGTCATCTCATCGATATACAAGACTTCAAGTTTTATCCCTACGCCAAGCATCGAAGCTGTATAAGAATTGGACATCTCCCACTACACCCACATAAGTACGTCAATTCTTAGGACTCGCCGTCTACATCGAAGATTTATCGAAGGTTTTTCAAAGATTGGCAAAAGCCTTGACTAAATTAACCAGAAGAACAGATAAGTTTGGAACAAGAACAAGAATAAGCTTTTCACTTCTATACAAAAACTCTGTGAAGCACCAGTCCTAGCATACCAAAGGAAACTATAATCTTGTCGTTTACTGTGATGCATCTCTTCAAGGGTTAGGAGCTGTACTAATGTAAAGAGAAAAAGTCATTGCTTATGCATCTCGACAACTCAAACCTCTAATTAAGAAATCATACCACTCATGATCTTAATTAGGACAGTAATACGTCTCTTAAAATCAGAGACACTATCTATATGGTACAAAGTGTACAGTTTTCACTGATCACAAAAGCCTTCAACATATTCTTCGTTAAAAAGAATTGAATATGAGGCAACGCCGATGGTTAGAATTACTCGCAGATTATGATTGTGAGATTTGCTATCATCCCGGAAAGGCAAATGTTGTAGCAGATGCCTTAAGTCAAAAAAAACGAACCAAACCTCTCCGAGTTCGAGCATTAATCTTAACCGTTCATCCAAATTACCATCACAATTCTTGAAGCCCAAAATGAAGCTCTCAAAGAAGAAAAATTACATAAAGCGAGAACCAACAAGGAATGGACAAATCATTGAAAATTCGTCCAAATGGAACTCGTAGTATCAAAAAACCGAAGCTGTTTACCACTTTTTGGCGGTTGGAGACTTAATCATGCATGAGTCTCTTAAACAAAATATACAATTCAACCCGGGTTCCTGATAAGAAGTACCATGAGTTTATAGAAACTCAAATGGTGGCCTAACAAAAGGCAATCATCCATAATATGTTAGCAAGTGTTTACATGTTCTAGAGTTAACGCATAAATGTACCAAAAGCCATCCGGCTTATTGGTATAACCGGAAATTCCTATGTGGAAATGGGAGAGGATAACAATGGATTTCGTTACAAAGCTACCTAAAACCTCAACCGGACATGATGCCATCTGGGTCATTGTCGATCGTCTTACCAAATCAGCACATTTCATACCCATTCGAGCGACTGATAGTATGGAAACTCTTACGAGGTTATACATCAAAGAAATAGTCTCTCGACATGGCGTGCCAATCTCTATCATCTCGGATCGTGACAGTCATTTCACATCCAGATTCTGGCAATCATTGCAAAATGCTTTGGGTACTCAACTAGACATGAGTACAGCATATCATCCTGAAACCGATGGACAAAGTGAAAGAACCATCCAAACACTCGAAGACATGCTACGAGCTTGTGTTATAGATTTCAGGAAAGGATGGGATAAACATTTACCATTGGTAGAATTTTCGTACAATAACAGTTATCATGCCAGTATCAAGGCAGCACCGTTCGAAGCACTTTATGGATGAAAGTGTAGATCACCTGTTTGCTGGGCCGAAGTTGGAGATTCTCAACTTACGGGACCAGAAATAATTCAAGAAACTACTGAAAAGATCATGCAAATTCGTCAACGCTTGCAAGCTGCAAGAGATCGGCAAAGAAGTTACGCTAATGTAAGACGAAAACCTTTAGAATTTCAAGTTGGTAATCGTGTTATGTTAAAAGTATCACCTTGTAAAGGTATCTTTCGATTTGGAAAACGAGGAAAGCTTAATCCCCGATACATTGGACCATTTAAAATCCTTGAACGGATTGGCCCAATGGCACACAAACTAGAGCTTCCTAAAGAGCTTAGTAATGTCTACAATACTTTCCACGTTTCTAATCTCAAGAAATGCTTATCCGATGAATCTCTCATCATTCTAATGAAAGAACTTCAACTCGACGACAAACTCAATTTTGTAGAAGAACCAGTGGAAATTATGGATCGTGAAATCAAGCAACTAAAACGAAGTCGTATTCCTATAGTAAAAGTGTGATGGAACTCTAAAAGAGGACCAAAATTTACATGGGAACGCGAAGATGAAATTCGTGCTAAATATCCTCATCTGTTTTTAAACATCACTTCAACATCTAATTAAATCTCAAGACGAGATTTCTATAAGGATGGGGGACTATAACAACCCGTAAATATTCATCAATGTAAATATCCATCTATTAAGTTAGATGCAATGTACTATCTATCTATTATATATGAACCATCTTTTTCATGGAAAATTTTCGCTTTATTACATTACTTGCATTATCAATATCTCAATATGCAAAGTAACTTGCATAACTAATGTTAACGAGCTCACGCAACCTACTTATGGCAATCCTATCTACATATATGTCAAGAAAACATCATAATATGTGAAGTCAATATCTTAATATCATTATGACAAAGTACATTACTCATATAATGTACCATTTGCAACGTTATATCAAGGCATGCCTTAAACTATTATCGTATACCTCTAAACCCTAATTTCAAGAAAAGTTAATATCTAAAACGAATGCACAAGCTTCTCGTGCTTAACATTTCCAGATATTGATTAAAACGCTTAAAACCGATTATATCGTATCACAATACTAGGGAGCTTCATATTAAGGAGTTTCATCTTGGTATTACGTTCTGACTGAGTTGTTGGGTTTACGATTTAAAGTGCCCTAGCTCCTCAAACGTTTATTGAATGACTTCTGAATTATGATGGCCCGAATAGTGATACAATAATTCCAAACTCTTCAATCAAACTCATAACTCTTAAAACTAAAGTTCTAGAGTACAATCTTCCTAAGACTCAACATATTTACTCAGGTTGCGTGACGTGGCTATTTACTATCATTTTGCTATATCAACCTTCCCCGGTTAAGATTGTGATAAGGTCGTCAGCTTTCATTTTGGAATATTTAATACATCTACCTATCAGGTGAAGTTCATAACCTCGCCTTTACTTATTTACATGTTTTATAAACCCGCAAGGGGGATACATGCTTGTTACAAACTCTTTTATATACTCATAACAATGTGATTACTTTTCAAAGACTTAATGAGTTCATAATCTCACATACTTTATAAACCCGTAATACCTGCTGTAAACTATGAATGCAAGTGCTTATTAAACTGTATGCTATTCTGATATATTATTACTTAAGTACATGGAAATATCTATTTGGGTAGTATCTCCCAATATCTCTTTAATATCTCTTTGGGTAATATCTCCCAATATCTCTTTGGGACCTGCATTTTGTAAAAACTTTGATTATAATGAATGATAACTAAATTTTTCCAACAACGTCTCTTTTAAAGTTATTTTCTATGATTATGATTGTTGTATCCATGAAGTAATACCCCAGATTAGCTTTTGTTGCTATATTGTAAAAATGGGGGTGTTACAGATTGGTATCAGTGCCATGGTTATAGAGAACAAGGTCAAAACCTTAACTATAACCACATTTCTTTTCTAGCCATCAAAGTCCTCCGTGCCACTACATTCCGGATCAGTACGTAAAGATTAACCATAAATGTATGATAACTATATTATATAATAAATAACTAATGATTATTTACAAACTGGGTTAGTTAACAGATACGATGTCTTCTCCCACCGCTCACTTCCGATCTTGAGGATTGCTTTTTTCCCTCTATGTAATACTTATTAACTATACTTCGTCTCGATACCGAATTATTCCCAACTTCATCAGGAAGCAGTTCTTTTAACTCTTCGGAAAACTCTACAGATAATATGATCCCACCAGTATTCTCATCTTTCTACAATAATCCATGTTTGAAGGACGTACAAGCATTTTATGCTAAGGAATTACCTATTTCATCACCAGATCCTATTACTCCACCAGCTATTTTGACTCCGTCTCCAGTATTACCACCATCATTACTATTTGATCCTCGATATTTCTTTGTTCCTAAAGAACTATTACCACCTAAGAATCAAATCTATTCCCCAACTATGTTATCTAATTCATCCCGGAATCAAACATGTGACTTGGTATCATCATCTTCCTCAGTTTATACTCCTACCCCACCTCAGATATTTGAAATAGGAAAATGTTCAATTAAGATGCAACTAAAACATCGGAGAGAACAAATTGTAAAGATTATTTGTATTGCCCCACTTAGATGAACTCTCTTTTCACCGCATTGAGAAAATGGAAGAAGGACGTATTAATGGTAACGAACTAAAGACCGAACTTAAGAGAATCTGTACTCAGATTATCAACCTTCAAAAGAAGCAGTTAGGGCAAAAGGATAAGATTACCTTTGCTCATTACAGAATTTCTGATCTTGAACAAATCATTGAGAAAATCTAAGCTCGTCACCAAACAAACCAGAGAAGAACTTTAGTATGTCATCTACAGATCAAAATCATCAAGCTATTTATAACTTATCCAAGCCACGGAATGATGTGGTATAAATAAAAACGCTTGTCAAATCTTGACTATGTACAGTAAGAAGGCAAGTTATTTATAAAGGCAATCCCGTTTCGTATCTTATTGTTTCCAACTTATCATCATTTCCACCAACAACCGTAACAATGATTACCACCGACAGCAGAATAGAAGACAAGAAAGCTTCAAGATTTATACTGCCACCAACGGATATACTGGAAATCGTCCTTTGTGTGAAAGATGCACCCTACATCACATAGGTCCTTGTACTGTCAAGTGTCGGACTTGCAACAAGATATGACATCTGACAAAGAACTACAGAAACAAAAGACCAACCACTAGAAACAATCTTCAAACCATATCTGTAACTTGTAATGCCTGTGGAAAGAAAGGACATTATGCGAATCAATGCTCAAAAGCAAATAACAAGGCCACAGGAAAACATACTTAGGAATGAGCTTAATTTTGTTCACTTTAGGATTTCCACCCTAAAAATAACTCTCGAGGATATTCAACTCTCATCAGAATCTTCTTCAATCTAAAAACCCCAATCATCAAGAAACAATCCTCGTCGTCTGTTACTTTTATCCCACTACAAGATACTTAGCATAAGTATCAACTCTTTTTCATATGTAAAGTTTGTATGTAAAGTTATCCATGAAATAATAATGTGATGATTCCGTTACATCTTGTTATCTGATGATATCAAAACTCGACATCATTTGTCAATTTCATTAACCCTATTATGTTCAACTCTGAATACTTTCCTCATACCTTTGCAACATAAATTATCATCATCGATTATATAGGAGTCAGTACAATCAACATCTCAGTATTATCTAACAATTCATTTTCTACACATTACCATATCGTGTTTTTATGCTTAGGTAAGCAAACACCGAGAAACTATTGGAAGTCCCTCATTAGTGGATTACCCAGAAGTATTAAAGGAAATGTTACTGCCTTGAAGCCTCAAACTTTAGAGGAAGCCATCAACATAGCCCAGAGATTAATGGATCAGATAATAAAGCGTGATTTTGTGCAAGAAACCAATAATCACAAACGAAGTTTGATGATAAAAAAAAAAAAAAAAAAAAATAAAAGAAGAAAACCTACCAAAAAACTATCCAATGACCCAACAATAATAACCACTCCAACAATCACAATCACAACAACTACCAAGATAACCGCAACAATAACAACCATAACAATGATTACCACCAACAACAGCATAAAAGACAAAGCTGCAAGACTATTGCTGCACCAATGTGTATACTGTAAACCGTCCTTGGTAAAAGATGTAGACTACATCACATGGGACCTTGCAGTGTCAAGTGTCAGGTTTGCAACAAGATAGGCCACCAGACCAAGTACTGCAAAAACAAAAGACCAACCACTAGAAACGATCTACAAACAGTATCTGTAATTTGTAATGCCTGTAGAAAGAAAGAACATTATGCAAATCAACGCTCAAAAGCACATAATTGGGCCACAGAAAAGCATACTTAGAGATGAGCTTGCTTTTGTTCACTTTAGAATTCCTACCCTAGAAACAACTCTCGAAGATATTTAAGTTTCATCAGAATCTTCTGCAATCTGAAAACCCTAATCATCAAGCTACAATCCTTGTGATTTGTTACTTTTATCTAGAATCCTGCTACGAGATACGTAGCATAAATATCAACTCTTTTTAGAGTTTCATATGTAAAGCTATCCATGAAATAATAAAGTGATGATTCCGTTACATCTTGTTATCTTGTGGTATCAAAACTTGTCATCGTTTGTCAATTCCATTAATCCTATTATGTTCAAACTCTACTCTCCTCATACCTTTGAAACATAAATTATCATCCTCGATTATATGGGCGTCAGTACAATCAATTCATGATCATTTTCTACACATTACCATATCATATTTTTATACTTAAGGTAAGACGATTTATGATCATCTTATTAAAATGAATTAGGTTACTTCTTCATTTGAATAAGGAAATATAAAATCTCCCGAACTATGAAATTTATAAATTCACAGTTACAATGAGTTAAACGCTTCTTTTTGTAAGTGACAAATTTATAAATAAGTAGCTTAAGTATTATAACATACGAACAAACAATTTTCCTTTCAATCCGTTGTACATAACAATTCCTTAATCATTATCATTATTACCTTCAATATCTGTCCATTTCCAAATCTGTATCTCACGTGACTAGCAACTCTCTTACAAATTCATAATCATTCCTTGACATCACTCATTCCATGATCTCCGTATTCTAAAATTTTCTGTTATATTCTGCAACATAATAACAAGGAAACACACAAGAATCTATACAATGTCAAATGATTTCAATACCACTAGGTATGAAAATTTTGACAAAGACTTGTGATAGCATTCTTATTTGATGTTTACTTTTAATGGTTAATGAATAGCGATTCTTTACGATCAGAATAGCGCAGCAGAAGCGTGGGGTCCATAACCCACAGGTTCGAAATCAAAGTATTGGTTTCATCATGGATCTGAAGAAATTCTATTGGCTGTCATCAAGAGGTGTGATCTTGAAAATAAATAGACGTGTGAAAGGAGGTAATTATAATTATGGTGCGCAACATAATTATAAATGCATCACACACGTGGACTTGTAACCTTGATTAGCCTAACCTAAATTCATGCCTAGTACCTACATCTATTCACTACAACTTTCAACTAAATCTCGGGACGAGATTTCTGTAAGGGGTGGAGACTATAACAACCCAAGAATTTTCATTAAATGCAAAACCTATTTTACTATAATCACAATTATACGGGGAAATTTTTCACTTTTAAATACAATTACTATGCATTGACCCCCCCTCAATATCTTAATATATAATGTAATTTGCATAACTAAAGTAGACGAGCTCACGCAACCTATCTATGGCAATCCTGTCTTCATATATGTCAAGCAAACATCACAATATGTCAAGTCAATATCATCATATCCTTATTACAAAGTACATTATTCCTATAATGTACCATTCGCAACGTTATATCAAAACGGGCTTTAAACCGTTATCATATACCTCTAAACCCTAAATTCCATGAAAGGTTAATATCTAAAGTGAATGTACAAGATACTAAAGCATATATACAAGTAACATAACATCTCATTTGAAATATAAACTCCCTCCAAGTCAAGTACAAGTTTTCAAAGCACAGTGTACAAGTCATTAAGGCCCTGACATCTAAATAGCCGTTTTAAACCTCCGTATTCATCTAATTCTTCACCATCACTTGTGTATAAGCTACTACACTCAATATACAATGTGTAAACCCTAATTATTCTATTCATAATCTTTCATACACATTTTTACTCTTAAAACCCTAATACAAAAAATTTAGAAATCCTAACCCGAGCAAAATACTAAACCATGACCCGTTTCTTCATTTTTATCCATTGTAAACCTAAAGAAAATACCCAAATAAGGTATATAATAAAACAGTAATTTGTACAACATATCAATCATATAAAATCATCATTTCATCATTTTACTTCAACTATATGCAAATTGAATCAAAGAAACCCTAATTGTGCCCTAATTGGAACTTTGGACCCGTTTACTCGTTTTTGCCCATTTTAAACCCGAACCACCTATAAATAAATTCTTGTTATAATCCCTTAAACAACTAAAAAAACATTAATCCACACTTATAACTCAAATGTACATGAAATTTAAATCTAAAACCCTAACCCGAGCTAGTTTGAACCCGTACGCCTTTTTCTTCATTTTTACCCATTTTAACCTATAACCAAGCATCCTACCACCTCAAGCACCTCCATGACATCACCCTTATGTCTCCAATATGCTTACAAGCACCTTAAATCCATCACTTGGACTCCAAGAAGCCACATCATTTCCTTGTTGTTTCATTTCTAGCCATGGCCTTCAAACACCCTCCAACACCTTACACCTTGTAATACTACACTTCTAGCTCTTCCTACTCATCCCTATATCCCTCATGAGTCACCAAGAGTAGCCATGACACTTATCATACCCGAAATTTGGGCATTAAGGCTTCTTGAAGCCTATAAATAGAACCATAAACCTTTCATTTCTACTCATCCCCCACTTCCTCCTCTATAACCCATCATAGCAGCAATCCTTTGCTCAATATGAATTATAAGAGATCTTAAGAGGTCCCAAGAATAGAAGTGAAGCAAAAGAAACCAAGAAAAGAAGCCCGGGAGTCGTTATTTTAGGCGTACGAAGCTAAAAGTCCCGATTTCGACCCGTTTCCAAGCATTAAGCTTAAACCCAGGTTCTAGATGTTCTAATTCTGCTTCTACACTCTTATAATGTTCATATGATCCTAAATATACTCTTGTAAAGTTTCATAACTCAATTCATGCTCATTTTCCGTTTTGATCCAAAACCGTACACCCAAAACCCTAATTTCGCGTTTTTCTTAAAACTAAATGTCATAATGGTTAAATGTAGTTATAATCTATCCTAGCATGCTTAACTAATGTTAAAATAACCACTTTATTGATTATTGAAGGAATTTGAACCATAAAACTCCGCGTCGTTTTATATTTTGAAAAACCCTAATTTGACCCGTTTTTGCTTCCTACTTAACGAATCGTTTATTTTAAACTTGTGTTGCGTTAGAATCTTCATATTTTTTATTTATTATAACTTATAAATTCTATTGAAATGTAAAATATCTTGCATGGCAATTTTGGACATGTTTTGTAAATATTATCCATGCAAGGGGTATATATCGTACTGTTCCTAAAATTCATAAACTAAAAGGACTGAAAATGTCTTTTATCAAGTTATAACTATAAGGGAGTATATATATGGATCACTTTTCAAAGTGCAAGGTTTACTTGGTATATCTTTTAAACTTGAAGGACCAAACTCGTAACAGTGCAAAACTCCAAGGTATATTTTCACTTTTCATTCTCAAAGGGTCTAAAATGAAACACTTTGAAAAAGTATAAAAAATTACATTCAAAACATTACTAGACATAACATTAATTAACGCATTCTCATAGCTTATCATTTCCACCATATATTGATCAAAACGCTTTAAACCGATTATATCGTATCACAATACTAGGGAGCTTTATATTAAGAGGTTTCATCTTGGTATTACGTTCTGACTGAGTTGTTGGGTTTACGATTTAAAGTGCCCTAGCTCCTCAAACGTTTACTGAATGACTTCTGAATTATGATGGCCCGACGTGATACAATAATTCCAAACTCTTCAATCAAACTCATAACTCTTAAAAATCAAAGTTCTAAAGTACAATCTTCCTAAGACTTGACATATTTACTCAGGTTGCGTAACGTGGCTGTTTACTATCATTTTGCTATATCAACATTCCCTGTTAAGATTATGATAAGGTCATCAGCTTTCATTTCAGAATATTTATTACATCTACCTATCAGGTGAGATTCATAACCTCGCCTTTACTTATTTACATGTTTTATAAACCTGCGAGGGGGATACATGCTTGTTACAAACTCTTTTACATACTCGTTTATCTTATAACAATGTGATTACTTATTTTAATGGACTTAGTGAGTTCATAGCCTCACATTTTAATCTTTTCATAAACTCATGAGGGGGATACCTGCTATAAATTATGAATACAGGTGTTTTCCAAATTATATGTTATCCTGACATATCATTACAATTGATGTCTAAGTTATCTATCCTACAAGTCGTTAAATTTGACTTCAAGTCGTTAAATTGACTTTGGATATTAATGTGTTATTATTATAAATCCTACAAGTCATTAAATTTGACTTCAAGTCATTAAATTGACTTTTGGATGATAATGTATTAGTGTCATAAATCCTACAAGTCGTTAAATTTGACTTCAAGTTGTTAAATTGACTTTGGATGTTAATATGTTGATATTATGAGCTCTTCAAGTCATTAAATTGACTTTTGATAATAATGTGTTAGTGCGATATGCTTAGACAAGGAACAACACTAATCAGACCAAACAAGACAATAATGCAGTAATACACTGTTACTATGATAATTGTATTCGTTGCAATCAGTACTAATAACGGGTGTATAATAACAATACCGTTTTCATAATAATTATGTTGTACAATTATTACACTATGACTTGTATTCAAACTGTTTATCAAACCTATGAATTTCACTCAACCTTTGTGTTGACTTTTTCACATGTTTATCTCAGGTTATTGAGCAATATACGGCACGGAGTGGCATGGACTCAAAGATGGCTAAAACTTGTTATCATTCACATTGTATGTAACTAGATTTTGGGACCTGCCTTTGTAAAACTCTGATTTGAAATGAATGATAACGTATCTTTTGAACAAACGTCTCTTTTGGGTCGTTTTCTATGATTATGAATTGTTGTTTCATGAAGTAAACCCCAGGATTAGCTTCCGCTGCTATATTGTAAAAAATGGGGGTGTTACATAAATACCCCTCTCCACACCTTGGAGAGGGTTGGTTGTTCATTTCGTTCTTTCACTTAATGCATGTTCCCTTCCTTTGGTCAATCATTGGTATTTCCATAGTAGCCATAAAACCATTGAAAAAGCAATCAACGTGTTTAAGAAATCATTTATTACACATTGAGAGTTTTCTATATCACCAAAAAAACTCCCCTTACATATACGCATCATAATTTCAAAGAGTTTTACGCATGTAAGGATGGGAATGCACTTATATTCAAAAGATCTTATCCGTTATTAAGACAATCTGTATTGATCACATTTTAATCACTATTCTCCCCCTTAAAAATTGCATATGTGTTTACAATTATTGACAATTAGTGAATTAAAAACCCATTTTGTATAAGTAATGCAAAGAATTGTTACTTAATCATTTATATTTGAGAATTGCAGTAATTATGGAGTAATTGGTGAAAGATAGCATAAGGCGCGCATTCTGGAGCATAAATGAAGATATTTTAAAGATTACTATTCTGAAGACCAATACGCCGTATCCATCAAGAAGATACGGCGTATCCGTGCCTGCACTCACCAAAGTCCACAAAAGGATAAAGATTAATATGTCGTATCTAGAGAGACTCAATATGCCATATCAAGATATAGTTTTTAAATATTCTGGAAGATATCAAGCATGGTCCCTACTCTAAGAAATCCACAATACTCCGTATCCAACACTTGGATACGCCGTATCCAACCGACTTCCAGACCTTATAAATAGAAAACTCAAAAACGAGTTTTAAGTGTGCTAATTCACATTCTTGATACCTAAACCATAAAAGTCAATTTTTAGAGGAGAAAAAGAGCAGAAGAGGTCGAGCAACGTTATCAATTCC
>BQNB010133465.1:0-18461 GCA_026074375.1 Tanacetum coccineum
GAGCTCAAGCTCAACTCTTAAGGCTCGAAACGAGCCGAGCTCGAGCTCGAGCTTTCTGAAATATTAATGAGCCGAACTTGAGCTTTGGCAGGCTCGGGCTCAGCTCGGCTCTTTTCCACCCCTAATTATGAATTTCAATGTCATAAACCAAACTTCAAAAATGGCCACTGCTCAAAACTGAAAAAAAAATATCAATGTGAACAAAATAAATGATGAATACGAGATAAATTAAGGATCAATTATGCATCATACCAACATTAATATATGGAGTTGTTCACAATTAAAGATTCCTAAAACATCAAACAGAATTTACAAAACTGCACTAAAGTCGCTTACAAAAACAAGATGTAGTTCTTCAGGAGTTCTTGTTATAATCTCTTCTTCAGTGATAGTGAGAGGATAGTCATGGAATGGAGGAGTCGCCGAATTGAAGTAGGATTGATCGTGTGTGTCAAGGAAGTTGCTTTTGTCGAGGGGCCCATAAAGTGGATCGCTGAGATTGCTGCCTTGAGATGTGAGGAGGGTGAAGGTGAAAGTGAAATGGTCAAACTTGACATGGTACATACAAAGAACCTTAAATTTTCCCTTTCACATCCAGGTTTCCATTTTGTCACATGGGTTCAGAAAGTTTTCCACTCCCTAACACCGAGTCTTATGGAATAATTCAACCATTATCTCGACTGTTGGACTCATTTTCCCTTGTTTTCATTATTTGCATGCTTGTAGACATTAGCTCGCGTCTCTTTTATCTCTACTGTTGCACTCGTTTTCCCATGCATGTAGGCGTTACTCAGCGTCTCTTTTTTGTTTTTTGCATGAATACTGCATTAGCAAATTGTTAAGGTTGTTATTTCTATATTTAAACATTCTACATTGCATTCAGATAATATGCAAAAGAAAATTATTTGGATGGAAGTTGTTTTTTTCTTCTCTAGAAAAGAGTTGAGAATTTTAAAAACCTGTTTAGATGAAAGTTGTATTTTTCCTTTTAGAAATGAAGAATAGTAAAATATGGTTTTCTGTTTTTCTAGTCAAAATAAGGTAAAGAGAATTTCATTTTTATTTAAAAATATTGGAAAAAAATGCGACTAAACAAGTTTTCAGTTTTTCTGTTCTCAAATGAAAAATTTCCTGGAAAAATGGATATTTTTTCCCAACTAAACACACCACACAACTTTTCTCATTTTTCATGGAATTTTGTCCGCTCAAAAGATTTATCAAATCAGGTCTTTTATCTAGCTTTTACGAGATTGACTATCTCAAATCGGTCTTTTAACAAAATGTTGTAGGTTACTATCGGTTGATATAAAGTGACATAATGTTCGGTAGCTAATTTGAGATAAGACGTATGAAGATTGATAAAGTATATTAACAGTTTTAAACCGGCGCTCGCGTCGAAAATGAAGGAATAGCGAGTGATACAATTGTATATGCCACAGCACTAGCGAGTTATGGAATGCTATGTATGTGGTCAACTAACTATCTAAGCCAAAAGTTCAATATAGACCCAATATTTGTCATAGACCCAATAAAAACAATCTTTGGCCACTCATGATTTTCCCTCAAAAAAAAAAAAATCCACTTCCACATTTTTTTAAAACATTAAATATCTCAACACACTGTTAATCGTTACGCAAAACAAAACATATCTCATCGCGTCAGAATTAAATTATCTTTCTATATAGAGGGGACACTAAGTAACTTTCGACGAACTTTTTTATATGATTTTAGAAGTCAAATACGAATTTAATGAAATCATATATGATTTAATTAATTCATAATATGATTTTATGAAATCATATATGATTCGTTTATACGAAATATATATGATTTCTATGATGAATCCATATATGACTTTCTCAATTCGATGACTGAAACAAATTGAAAAAACTTTTGCCGAAATCCACAAATCATATATGTATTTTATGAATCATATATGATTTTCGCAATTCGTGACTGAAACAAAATTGAAAAAAAGTTCGTCAGAATCACAAATCATATACTACCTCCGTCCCAAAATTATTGTCCACTTTTGACATTCTAAGTCTTTTTCTCTCAACTTTTGCCATAAAATATTTTGATTTGTACTATTTAATAATTGATGCATAATATATGAATGATTTGAGTTTTAAATGTATTTTTCATTGGTATAATTTTTATCAAGTATTATGTAACATAAATAAAATTATTTAAGGTCAAAGTTAACAAAGAAAAACTCAGAAAGTCAAAACTGGACAATAATTTTGGGACGGAGGTAGTATTATATATGATTTTAATGAAATAATATATGATTTTATGAAATCATATATTTCGTTATACGAATCATAATGAATCTTATACGAATCAATAATGAAGTCGTTATACAATGCATATATGTATATTCGCAATCGTGGACTGAAAAAAAAATCGAAAAAAAGTTTCTCGAAAGTATACGTGTCACCCGTTCTACTGAAGATAAAAAATACTCGTCGCGATGGTTGCATTTTTTGTCGTGTGACATTTTACGGTGTGAGATATTTAATTTTTAAAAATAGGTGGAAAACGGGTTTTTTTATTTTTGATGAAAAAATAGATGGTTGAGATTGATTCATTGGATCTATGACAAATAATAGGTATATGTTGATCTTAACTCAACTATCTTAAAGGCTGCATTGTAGAGTGTGGGCCGCAAATATATACAGTAGAAACTCTATAAAATAATACACTTGGGACCACCAAAATTTATTAATTAAAAGAGTTATTAATTAATCGATAAATTAATAATTATTAATTTATATATTAATTAATATTTTATTAATTTATAGTATACAAATGGTTGAAAGAAAAATTCTCTATATATTAATTAATATTTTATTAATTATTGTATACAATGCATGTATATCAAATGAACGGCCCAATTTGAAAGAAACCTTCAATCTCCCACCTTATTATGCTTCTTGGTCTTCAATGCATCACTTTATGGACATATGAAAAATATTTCTATATAAATACATAGATAAAATAGGTTAACACAAACAAATCATACACACAACATGGCTTCCCATCTTAAAGGTGTGAAAAAAACAACAATGACAGACGAGATTCGAAGAGCATTATGCAAGCACAACAAGGATAATCCAAGTCTCACTCAAAAGCAATTGCAAGAATGGGTTCATAGTAACTATGAAAGCGTTATTGGAATTAATAAAGATGATATCGATGAAGAAGATGATGAAAGTTCTACAATGGAACCCCCTTCGCGAACAAGCTATTAAAGCGCAATCACATTGAAAATTTCTTGTTGGAGCTATGAGAAAACAATACCAGAAGATTCTTACCATGCTAAGAAAATTAAGAGACGAGATACAAGGGGAAATTGATTTTCAACAAAAAAAAAAAGAACAATTGAGTCATTTTTCCCCCCCCCAAGAAACAAACCCTTCACCTATAAATCATTCATGTAATATGCTATAAATAAGGAAATTATTAATTTTATTTATTAAATGGGGTTCTAAAGAAATTATCAAAAATGTATTATCTTATAATTAGCGAATTTATTAATTAAAGCACCCTATCCCCGAGTTCGGGACCGGCAAAAAATATATCTTAGAGAGTTTATTAAATAATCGAGTATTAATTTATCAAGTTTCTACTGAGCCAACCATCAAGAAATCAAAAATGAAATTATACAATTTAAGTGGTGGCCTAGTCTCGCGATAGTAGTAAATAAAAGGAAAATATTTCGTAACACTCAAATTCTATTAATACTCCTGAAAAAGATATATTCTTTTTTTGGAAAGGCAAGCTGGAAAAGATATAAAAAGAGTTTGAAAATTGTTAAACATTGAATAAACCTCCTTTTTTTTAACGGCGATTTATTAAAACACTAGCAAGGAGCTAGATCAAACAAGAACAATATAAGGTTCATAAGCCAAATCGTCCCACTTGAACGACGCTTTTACATCGCATTTACACCAATAAAAAGAACTAAAACTAAATTATTAAATATAGCGCCTTTTCAGGATCTATCTTAACAAACAGAAGCTTGTTTGCGAAAGTATCCACATTTTTTTGCATGAATACTTGCATTAGCAATTGTTAGTTGTTATTTCTAGTATTTAAACATTCTACTTTGCATTCAGATGAATATGCAAAAGAAAATTATTTAGAATTCTAGTTTCTCTCATTTTTCATCGAGTTTTGTCCGCTCAAAAGATTTATCAAATCACGTCTTTTATCTAGCTTTTACGAGATTGACCATCTCAAATTGGTCTTTTAACAAAATGTTATAGTTAACTATCGGTTGATATAAAGTGAATCAATTGAAGTGACATAATGTTCGGTAGCTAAAATCTTGAGATAAGACTTATGAAGATTTGATAAGAGTATATAACAAGTTTTTAAACCCACGCTCCAACACGAGGTGAAAAAATAGTGAGTGATACGATTGTATATGCACAGCACCGGCGAGTTATGGCATACTATGTATGTGGTCAACTAACTACCTTAAAGGCTGCATTGTAGAGTGTGGCGGCAAATATATATACCTAACATCTAGAAATCAAAAATGAAATTATACAATTTAAGTGTCCTAGTCTCGCGATAGTAGTAAATAAAAAGAAAATATTTCGTAATGCTCAAGTTCTATTAATACTCCTGAGCTGAAAAAGATATATTCTTTTTTTGGAAAGGCAAGCTGGAAAAGATACAAAAAGAGTTGAAAATTGTTAGACATTCGATAAACCTTGTAGATGATATGTTTTATTGATATAATATTTATAGATTACATAGCATAACGAAAATCTAATGGACCCAACCCCACAATTAAGCTTGGGCCCCGCAGTCCGAACGACGAAATCACGAAAACACGAACTGGAGCAGTAAACTAGAAAAGAAAAAAATAGTAAAAAAGAAAAAAACAAAAGCATAACTTGTTGATAATTCTCAATACTTAACGAACAAAACAGAAACTAATAACGAGGCCCTAAATATATTCATACCAACACAAAGCAACACACCACCACCACTAGAACACTCCTTGGCTATATGACCCACCTCACCACTAGTAAAGCACCCATCAACCCCACTACCACTCCTAAACTCAACACATTACCATTTCCTCTAAACCCATTGTTATTTGTTGTTGACTGGAATAAAGGAAAACAACACAATATACGGTTGTACCAACAATCGAGTTTCCTGAGCAAAACTGGTAACCAAAAAGAAAACATAAACACTTGAGAATTACTTAACCAACGATCGACTTATGTTATAGTCGAATGATAACAAAACAGTCACCAACGATCAACTTTAGTCGACTGGTAACAAAATAGTCACCAACAATCAACTTTAGTCGACTCCTAACAAAACAGTCGCCAACGATCGACTTTAGTCGACCGGTAACAAAACAGTCACCAGTGATCGACTTTAGTTGACTGGTAACAAAACAGTCAACAACGATCGATTTTAGTCGACTAGTAACAAAACGGTCACCAACGATCGACTATCACGTAATAAAAGATAACGTGTTATAATTGAAACAGTAGAAAAAGAAAAAAGGTGACGTGCTATAGTTGGAACGTGTGACACTCCGTAGATTTCCAGGTCAATATTTTACCTTTTACGTGCAATAATTTAACTTTTATAAGTTACGTGTTAATTTGACCTAAAATCAGAAAGTTGTCCCTCGTAAAATTGAAAAACGTTATCTGATGCGTTTTGACTTCGGACTAAATTAAGGCTACTCATATTTGATGTGTTTTGATCATTCTATAGTGATACATAGGTTAAGTACACTTACGTTTAAGACTTTTATATTTTTCGCGTGCGTTTTGCGCTTTTATCGTTTTATGCCAAACGGAACCCCGAAAACTTATCATCTTTGCATGTAAACCCAAGTTATCAACCATTATTATTATTTTAACCAAAATTTCAAAAACCTCCCCCCTTCTCTCCATATTTTTGGTGCATAGCTCTTAAATAAATCAAGTGCCATCTTTTTGAAAGTTTAAACCATGTGTGCATGTAAGATGGGATAATTACCTCTTAAAAGGTCACTTTCATGCACAACTAATCATGCAGCATATGCATGTGATCCCTTACAAGTTTTGGACCACCAAAGCACTAACCATGTATATAGTATATGCATTTTATTTCAAACTTGGCTCATGTTTCTTGTTTTCCCCTACGACGCACCACAAGGACCACCAAATGGGTGGGCTCTAGTCATTTGATGAGCCATGGTGCACTCTTAAACCCTAACTTTTCCTTATATAAGACACCACTCTCTCATTTCTAGGTCATTCTTTCATTTCACAAGCCACCACAAAAGGGGTTTTACCATTTTTTATTCTTGATCAAATCCAAGTGTTCCTGGTTCATTTCCATGGTATTCTAAGGTGTTTCAAAGGTTTACTTCATCCATTTTCAAAGATTAATCAAGGGTTCAAGATATAGGGTTTCATTATTTATTTGGGTTTTTCAAGTTGCAAGTTCTCCTAATCAAGTTCTTAATATTGTAATCTTGTTCATCTTGTTTGTAAGCCTCTTCTAAACGCATCTCTTCAATTCTTTATTTAACTCATACTCTCTTGCATAAATTCAAATTCCATGGTTGTGTTTGGGTTATTTTTACAAGAGTAAACAAGATGGGTTGTTAAAAATATGAAAAAGATATGTTGATTTTATAAACTTGTTGTTCTTAGTATTAAAATAGGGTGATTAGTGTATTAATGAGATGTTGAAGATGGGATTAGATTAGTATTAAGAATGGTTTTTGTTGTGGATTAAGTAGATGAAGGGGATTAGGATAGCTTTGGGATATTGTGAAGTTGGGGTGAAGTTTTGTGGTGATTTCAGCTAATAAACCTTGTTGTCAGAAATTGTTTGGTGTGTTTATGGTGACTTAAAAATGTTTTAACAAGCTAAAACCTTAAGATTATGATAGGTTATGTTATCCTGGTGATTCTGATATAAAGAACGTAAAAATCCGCCTTATAACGAAGGAGATATGGCCGTTTTATGATTGGCGAAACTTAAATATATTTCCAGCTACTTTTACATTCTGATTTGATTTTAAAACGAGGTTTCGACCCCTTTAGGGGCCGAACCGACTAAAATGTATAAAATAAAGTTGTTCGAAATGAAATTTTACTACAAATAGCGAATTTTCATTAGGGTTGAAAGTCAAAAACGAGAGAGTTAGACCATGATTAAGTTAGGTCATTTTTAAGACACTATAATGAAATAAAGTAATGATTAGATATTAAAAAGGGCATTTTGAGCGTTTTTGAGTCCGTTTAAACTTTGAAAACCTTAGCGAATGCTATTGTATCCCTAATATAGTATTAGGACGCGTTGTAAACTTTCTAAAAACTATGTTTCGAAAGCGTTGTAAATTTCTAAAAATAGTAAGTCTTTATTAGCGGAAATATATATATTAGCGAGACGAAAATAGAAGTTAGGCGTTTAAGTACCCCTTAGTGCGTTTAGGATTATAATGGATTTATCAAATATTAGGGGACGGTATTAACGTCCTTGATTTTAAAACTTTCCAAAAATAGTAACCTTTTGTCTAAGTGCCGTAGCAAAACTAAAAACCTATTTTCTTCGCAAAGACACGTTTTTACTAATTAAACTAAGGCACAAACACGTATGGATGCTATTCGATCTCTATAAGCGATTTATGCGTCGTTTTGTTTTATACTTCTTTCTCTTAAAGCGCGTCATTTAATTAGTCGGTGGTTAGTCATATTCGATACATTCTTCGTTGAATAATCAATCTTATTTCTCACTCGATCATATCTTAAGGTTGAGTTCGTAGCCTCACGTTTTACTACTTTACTTTTACCCTACAACTTTTGGGGTAAGAACATAGCTTTCTTTTAAAATTTGGACACAAGTACTTACTTTACTCTTACATATTTACGTGTTGCCTAAGTAGCGTTAAACCACTATTGCCCGTATATTATGAACCGTTAATTATATGTTTGTAAATCAGTGTATATAAATAAATCTATGGGACTGAATAGCCCCGTTCCTCAGGTATTGTAATTCTGACTTTGACCGAATGCGGGTATAACGGACCGTATATCATGTCAAGGCATTGTATGTGTCTTTGGTTTGAACACAGACCAATTTAAGCAAGCTTGTACTTGGCATCTATTATGACAACTTTATTTAGCTCGTGTTCCATGACGTTAAAAGAAGCAGAAACCTAAATACACTTTAGTTATATTGTATGTGTTACAATAGTCACACACACTACTACAAAAAACGCCATTGAAACTGGTCAAAATAGCCCATAAAGA
The DNA here is from genome assembly GCA_026074375.1 of Tanacetum coccineum. Classification (NCBI taxonomy): domain Eukaryota; kingdom Viridiplantae; phylum Streptophyta; class Magnoliopsida; order Asterales; family Asteraceae; genus Tanacetum; species Tanacetum coccineum. Next base: position 8,289 of record BQNB010133465.1, read on the forward strand.
GTGGTTTTGGAACCACTCTCCGAGGGGGGGGGGTATCTCCATGATCGATAACATTAAAACCCGGTTTATGCAACCACTCTCTATAAGAAGAATCGACACCGGTTCTCTCCTTAAGAAATTGTCTCCTTAACAATTGGTCTCCATACTGGTTCTCCCGAAACATGTCTTTATAACAACATCCAACCAGTCTTTAAATAGATTAAATATATGTTTTAACTCAAACCTGTCTTGTTTAATCATTTAAAATTTTGGAATTACTTTAATCACTACTAAGAAAACTGCCAATAAGCAACGGCAAAAATATTTGCTAAACTGCCTAATTTCGTTGCTATTTAGCAACGAACTGTACTTTAGCAGTGTCACCAAATGTTTCCAAAGCTATAGGTTGCAAAATTTTGCAACAAAAGTCCGTTGCTAAATTAAAATCTAAATATCTGCAAATACAAATCTAAAAACAGGCTAAAACTACTTTTTTATATCAACCCACATAACATAAGAACCAATACAAGATTTATTTACAAAATGATAGTATAGCTACAATCGAATACTCTACTGGAGATCTACAAATTCACATTCATGCTATAGAGCATATATAACTTAATCGAACACTATGATTTCCACTTTAATGCATACATTGAACATCCAGAAAGTTAAGCAAGCATCCGTAATATGCCAAGTGCAGCTGTGTATCTACAAAAGAAGCATTGGTCTTAAGAAATGAATATCTTTTTCTTGCAATCAACAAATCAAATACTCTGTAATGAAATAAAACTAGAACCCAAGTGCGAATGGCCATGACACATCTGTTATAAATAATATAAGTTAACCATAAGGGACAATCGCACATTTCAAGAGGATACAACAAGAAAGATTCAAAGTTGTGTACTTTTAGCGTTAATGTACACAAGATACAAGCAAAGGCAAATACAAAATATGAGGTTAAGTGTATCCAAGTTGATAAAAACTATACCAAGCGTCAGGTTAAAGTTAGATACAACTTCATTTTAGTATACCAAATACACACTTAATAACTGTGCTTATATAATAGCCTGTAGTATACCAAGTATAAATGAGGCCGTAAAACCGTGATCTTTAGTGCCGTTCACATAACATCACATCTGTATTGTTTTCCGAAAATAATTCCGCCCTCAACGAATTAATGATGATACATTAGCTATGGTTGTACATACACGTGCCTCTGTAGACCATGCGTAATGCATAGCAAACTGCCAAATAGGATGGTCTTTGTATTCAATAAATATATCAATGTTTACCTGAATTTATATAAAAACGTACTCACCTGACAACTACATATATCAAAAGGTGCATCATCGGCTGATGCTTGATCTAGTCGCACTTGAAAGCAGTTACAGACTAATATTATAAAAAAAAGAATATTGACTATAGATTATATGTTCTTGAGACATAAAGAACTACAAACTGATTCCACACTATTAGTTACATCAAAACAACTTCCACTATAGAGTCGAGCAAGGAAGGCGAATCTTTTATGGTGACGATGACCTGAAAACCAATTGTACAGCCCGACTAGTCTTCTAAACTGCATAAATTAAATGTAATTACAAAATTAAAATAAACCTAACTCACTTGCATACATATAGGGTTTTATGTATGATAAAAGGCACCCAGTAGAAGTCTAGTTTTATTTTTATAAAAAAAAACCTAAAACACAGCTCACTCATTGCAAATTGAAAATAAACGCTTCTATACTATTAAAGCACCCAAGGAATATGTCTACTTCTTTTATAATCTAAATATGATCATAAACAGTTGAATGACCAAAATATCAATTCTTTGGTTATCGCCTGTCTACCCAACATGTTTCTTTGCGGGATTTTATTATATAAACCTATACCAGATACTAGTTTTGATAGCATATAAGCATTTCTAAAGTCGAGTTTTATACGTTGTACATTGGCGTAAGCCCTACACAATCTAAAATATAACCTCAACATTTTGTTTGTTGTTACATTATTGTATAGCTGACCTGAACCATCCTCGGCGCGACCTCAGAATATCCGTGACCTGAATCAGCTAATAACCTCAACATCTAACGACCCCACAATTCATGACCTCGCCATTTCACAATCTCCCCCTTGGAAGCATCTCACAGATTAGCTGAACCACCTCACGTCCGCCACATCTCATGACCCGAAACACCTCACAATCTCACTATCTCTATATCCCTGACCATCTCACAATCCAAACACCAGCCAGCTCACCATCTCCATGCCTGCACTCAGGAACTCACCATCTCCATGGCCTAAACACCTCACAAACTTACCCATGACCTGAACACCTCACATACACGTCATCTCCGTGACCACATCAAACTCACGACCACAGCACCTGAACGACACCATCTCCATAGTCTGAACCATCTTCACGACCTCGCCACCTCCACAGCCTGAACCATTTGATAACCCAAACAATCTTCAACAACCTGAACTATCTTCACAACCCGAAAAATCCTCACACCCTGAACCATCTTCATAGCCTGCCCCTTACCATAATCACCAAATAAAATGTTACTTGTTGTGAGATTAACTCCATTATGAACTAAAATAAGAATGGATAATTGGAAAAAACATTAGAGTAGAACAAGTAGAATAAAAGTTAATTAAGACAAATCAAGTTAATGAATCAAGTGTGCATAATCTCAATAAGGGGTGCAAGATATAGCATCAGTTATTTAATTTTAATCATCTTTAACAATCAATATCATCAATAAACACATACCCAAGTAATTTGTGAGATTTTATAACATATGTATCCAAACACTAATTAAGAAAATGATAATAAATTAAGACAAAAAGAGTCCCTAAACATGATGGTGGCTTGAGATCAATGAATGAACAGATAGAACAATATACCAAACAAAGTCTTCGATGTCGACGACAACAATGGAACCGGAGAAATAACGAGAGTTGGTGACAGTGAAGGAGGGAGACCAGATTCGTGTGAAGCGGCTGGTGTGATAAATTGGTGGATATAATTAGGGTTGTAACAAAGGTGTTATAGTTTCTTTTACATTTTTAATTTTGGGATAAATATATTTTCGTTTTAGGCGGTAACGAAAATATCAAAATTTGGTGAAAAGTTAGAAAATATTTGCGGGAAACTAATGTTATTTTATAGGAGTAAATTTTTGTTATTTGGTAACTTTATTTTCATTTTGAAACAAGATAAGTGAACTAAATCACATTATTATAAAATAATTTTATATAAAAATATACTTAAAATTAAACAAGATAAGTGAACCATCTTCACGACCTCGCCACCTCCACAGCCTGAACCATGATAACACGTTATATGTTAACATAAACAAATAGAGACACCTACACACCAGTGTCTTTAATTGTGTAAAAAAACTAGTTGTTTTATAAAAAATGGTGTCCATAACATAAACACATAGAGACATGTTGTTACATACACACCAGTGTCTTTAATTGTGTAAAAAGAGTGGTTTGCACCCCAAAAACCAATTTTTATACAAATTCTATTATGAAAACTGGTTTTTTCAAGAAAACCTAATTCCATTTATTTCCTTCCCACTATTTTTTTGTCATAGAGATAGGGTTTTACATAATCGATCTTCTTGGGGGGTGTTTTTAGCCTTTTTTGTAGTAGTGACATTTTCTTTAAAATATTGTGGTCCACACATACGTTAAATTTAAACCTACGAATTCATCAACTTTATTGTTGACGTTTTTAAGCATGTTTTTCAGGTGCTTAGCTATGGAACTTCTCTTGATGTGCTATGTGGAGTCTACATGCAAAATGGCTTCAATTTTTCAAGACTTGTCTACCATTCATACTCGTTGTCTTTCAAAAACTTAATTATGCTTCTACTATATTTTAATTTCGTTTTATCTATTGTAAGACTTATATATTTTTAATTGATGCAACGAGTTATGATTTTCAAAACGTCCCTTAGTGGTCGTTCTTTGTATTTATGCTTGAGATATTCATGACCGTCACGCCCTCGGTTACCTATTCCGACGAGACCCAATTTGAGGGTGTGACAGATTGGTATCAGAGCCAGGTTATAGAGAACCAGGTAGTATATTAGGTCTCGTCAGTACGTGATCCTTATGTGATTTTATCCTTATCTATACATGCTCTTATTTTGCCTTATATATGCAACTACTATTGCCTTTACCTGAATTTACGTTTGCCTTGCGTTTATCTTTTCTCTGCGTTTATTTTTGCCTTACGTAGATTTCCCCAATTGTTTTATATAAAAGTTATTTATATAGATACTAAACTTTTCCCAAGACATTATGAGTGAAACAATGATCTCTAAACTCTTTCTAAAAACATCGTGAGTTATATGATGGTCCTTAAAACTTTTTCATGACTTTACATAACACGTTCCTACATAACATTGAATTTTGTCACAGTCTGCCGACCCTACTTTATCTTACTATTCGAACCCGAATACAAGTTGAGCACTCGTACCATACTATGGAAACACCTACGTCATCTCGTAACGTTTCAATCTTCCTTACTTCTCGTAATTTGTAGAAACATGCCTATTAATTCGAACACGACATTAACCCGTAATCTTGTAACATTTCATTTTTAGAACTCGGCGTAATTATTTTTCTTTTACTTCTTTCAATTTTGAAGAAAGAGTCGGCAACGATACAAGGAATGAGTTTCGTGGAGATTGAGCAGATTGTAGCCCAGCGAGTTACTAATGCTATCGAGGCTATTGCTATCTACGAGGCAAGAATCTGCGTGGCTCACTACTCGAAAGTTCAGACCGTACTTCAGGAAGCCAAATTGGCAAGGAATGCTAACAACAAAAGAAAGTGGGAGAACAACACAAGGGACAACCGTGTGCAACAGGCACGACATAAAAGGCAAAATATGGTGAGAGCCTTTACTGCTGGGGCTAATGAAAGAAGAGATATGTTGGGAATTTGCCTTACTGCAACAAGTGTAGATTGCACCATGTTGGACCATGCATTATGAGGTGCAACAACTGCAAGAGAGTTGGCCACATGACAAAGAATTGTAGGACTTCCGTTCCTGCAACAACTCAGAGGGCCCAGTAGCCAACCAAAAATCTGTAGTAACCTGTTTTGGATGTGGTGCTCATGGAAATTTCAAGAGTAAATGCCCAAGGTTTAAGAGCCAAAATCATGGTAATCAGAAAGGGAAAGAGGGAAAAACTCGCAAGAACTCTAATGTCGTCAAAGATTATTTTGATGCTTAAGGAGAGATTTTTGTGTCCTACATAGTGAGACCTAAGTTAAAACCTTCTAGAACTATATTCCTTAAGAGATTTACATTAGAACTTTTCTATAAATTTCGTTGTATCGTATGGATGTTTTAAATACCTTATTAATATATTTGTCATGACGATTCTTTCAGTTACAGTTTGATTCTCTATTAATTCATGTAAGTCACTCCTTAATTTGTTATCTCCTTGTCAACACTTTCATTGTTGTCTTATAAACCATTTTACTATCATCTTATAAACTAATTTGTCTTTCATCTTATAACCTGTTTTTCTGCCATTTATAAACTCTTTTACCACCATATTATAAACTATTTTGCAGTCACGTTATAAACTATTTCATTGTCATTTTATAAACTAGTTTATTGTCAATTCGTAAACTATTTGTCACCATATTATAAACCCCTTACTGTTACATTATAAATTGTCATGTGATTTTCTCGTAAACTATTTTGCTAACATCTCATAAACTATTCTCCGCTATCTTACAAAATATCTTGTGTCGTTATATAAACTACCTTATTTTCATTTTCGCGAACTGTTTTGCTACCTTATAAACTATACTGTTTATACCATATAAATTGTTAAACTTAACACTAGTTTAACGAAATGAGCGTTTCATCGTTGGTCCCTAAATTATACATAGCCTGATCACCTATGTATAATTCAGAAAGGACCATGTCATGCTGAGAGTAGTCACCTTAAAATTTTATCAATTTACCTTCACTTTCCATTTCTATTTTCTTTTCTCTTCTTTATAATTTCAACGGGATTTTATCGTATTCATGTTTTACTGATATTTTGCGTGCGTGTTCATAAGTTGTGTCTGTCATGTGTATTCGTATTAGTAAACGCCGTAACTAAGTGTATTTTTCTCAACCTTATCATATAGATACACCATACCCTTAGCCGAGAGACCAAATTACGCTCCTTGTGGTCATGATAATTATGGATTGTAAGATTTTAGAATGTAAGGAACTTATCTCTTTTAATTGAGTTAGAATCAAGGAAATTAGGAGATCCCTACACCATCGAATTTCCTAATAGTCAGGAAGTTAAGACTAAAGACATAATCATTACAAGAACCTAGAACCTAGCCGATAGAAGTTTCGTACCCACTTCTTTTAGCCTTCTAAGTGATATCGTCCCAACTGCCTTCGACGTTAAGTACCCTATTGAGTTAGCTAACGGAAAGCTAATATGATATGATACTATAACTAAAGGTTGTACGTTAAAGTTTTCTAAACCACCCATTTAACATCGACTTATTGTCGTAGAACTTGGTAGCTTTGACGTGATTATCGGGATGGATTAATTATCGAAGTACCACGCCGTAATTGTCTGTGACGAGAAGATTGTTCGTATTCCCTATGGGAATAGAGAGTTGACAATTCAAGGAGATAGGAGTGAAGATAGAAGAAATTCTATACTTAGCATTATTCGTATACCAAGACTTAGAAGTATATTCAAAAAGGGTGCCATATCTTCTTGACATAGATTACTGAAAAGAAAACTGAAGACAAGTCAAAAGAGAAGCGACTTGAGGACGTGCCAATTATGTTGAATTTTCCAGAAGTCTTTCTAGAAGACTTGTCGGGACTTCCACCAACTCGACAAGTTGAATTTCAAATCGACTTAGTCCCTAGTGCTGCACTTGTAGCACGATCCCCGTATAGGTTAGCCCCATCAGAAATGCAAGAATTGTCTACTCAATTGCAAGAACTTTCTGACAAATGATTTATAAGACCTAGTTAATCACATTGGGGAGCTCTGATTCAAGTAGTCAAGAAGAAACACGAATTATTCAGAATGTGTATAAATTATCACGAATTAAACAAGCTTACTGTGAAGAACCGAAATCCACTTCTGAGAATCGACGATTTGTTTGATCAATTACAAGGATCAAGCATTTACTCGAAGGTCGATCTGAGTTTTGGTTATCACCAACTCAGAGTTCGAGAAGAATACATTTCAAAGACAGCTTTTAAGACTCGTTATGGTCATTACGAGTTCTAAGTAATACCTTTTGGATTGACTAACGCACCGACGGTATTCATGGATTTGATGAATCAGGTGTGCAAACCGTACCTGGATAAGTTTGTGATAGTGTTCATTGATGATATATTGATCTACTCCAAGAGCAAGGAAGAACACGAAGAACATCTTAAGTCAATCTTGGAATTACTTAAGAATGAGGAGTTGTACGCCAAGTTTTCAAAGTGTGATTTTTGGCATCCAAAAGTGCCATTTCTTGGTCACGTGATTGATAGTGAAGGCATTCACATTGACCTTGCTAAGTTCGAGTTGATATCATCAAATAACATCATAATTTACTATCATTTATCCCATCTATTTTACCCACTTTTATGTAATTATTGCAAGATATTGGTACTTAATTGCTTAAAGTTTATTATTGCAGTAATTATGGAGTCACTTGTGAAGAAGAAGCAAAAAGGCGCAATTTTAGAGCTTAAATGAAGATATTTGAAGAAAGTTGAATTATGTATCAATAAGTCATATCCAGCAAAGAAGATATGGCGTATCAGCGCTAGCTCATCACAAGAACGCGTATTGATCAATTCCCGATCCGGCGTATCCACTACTCTCCAATACGTCATATGCACAGCTATTCATCAGTCAAAGATTCGCATTTATTATGATTGATGGTAATTATTCTTGATTGATTTGATCTTATCGCGGACTTCAAGGAAATTAACCCTATACGCCGTATCCACTACTCCCAATACGACGTATCGAGGGATTTTCAGACACTATAAATACGAGACTAAAAAATGAGTTTCATTGTGCAAGAAAAGCCATAAACCACCAAGTCGACTTTCAGACGAGTAGAAGAGCCAAGAAGGTCAAGAAAGAACCTCAAGATCATAAGAAAACTCTTGTAATCTTCGTGCAACCTAATACGCGTTCGATTATGGTTTCTTTATTTTAATCGTTCATATATCAAACCGTGTGCATTTTTACAATGACTATGGGCTGATACCTTTAGGTATCAGCCATGTTTATGAAGATTTAATGTTTGGTTTGTTTATCTCGATTGTCTTAATTTATCATTGATTGTTTGATTATGTTTATCATTTTATACTTGTTTATGTGCTTTTGTATGCGACCTATCATTCAACTGGGTCTAGTGAGACCTAACCAGTAATCTAAATATCGGGATAGCTTTCCATATAATGATTTATACATCTAGAATCATAGGATCACAAATATTGTCCTTCTAAATCCATGCTAAGGATACACTTCTGGCTTAACTAGTTAATCGGATATTGCCTTTGGTTTATTGAACGTGTTGACTAGCAGGTGTCCCTAGATAATTCAACAAATAACGTTCTGATTCCATTGGATAGTTGGACAAGTAGACTACTAGTATATAAATCGCCGTTAAGTAGTAAGTGGGTAAAGTCTCCATGAGCTAGGGTTTTGTAAGAGCACTATTACGAATCACCTAAGGTAGATTATAATCAACAAAAAGGATGCTTTATGCGGGCACATTAATTATGACAGGATTGTTCGTGTCTAGGTCTTAGGATGAAGTACCGCCTAAGTCTTAAGAATGATATGCCGCTTCGAGATAAGACTATCATTGCACTAATAAACAAACCTGTGTTTTATCGGATTATTCATGGTTGATATGTTTTTTTATATTAGTATTTGACCGCTTCTCTATCGTTTGTTAATCTTCTTGTGTGTGTTTATTGCTTTACTTATCACCAAAACCTTAGATTAGATGCCAAAATCATGCCAGTCTCTCAGGCTGAAACCCCTCCCCCCCCTTTATTATTAGTTTAGGTTTTACATAAATTAAATAGATAACTAAAATACTGATAAATTAGATATTAACGCTCTCGCTCTTAGTGATCGACACCCTACTTACCAACGAAACTTCCACTGACTAGGTACACTGCCCGTTAGAGTGTTGTGTTTAGGTATAGTCGGCAAAATATATATAATAAAACTTTATAACTTAAATAACACCTTCACGACGACACATCAAGTTTTTAGCACCGCTGCCGGGGAGTGAAGTTGTTTAATTCTTATTTATTAGTGTTTTAGTTTAGTTTAAATTGCATAATTGTGTGTTTGTTTGAGTGTTTAATTTCCTGCATTGTATATTTTGCATATTGTGTGTTTGTGTGCATTGTTACAGCCTGATGTAACATTCTAAGTCGAATACTCAATACGGCGTATTCATCTTCTTGGATACGGCGTATAAATTTTTTTTAAACCAATACAGCGTATTCGACTCTATCATCAATACGGCGTATTCAGTTTACTGAATACGGCGTATTAAGCTATTTGATAGTTTTCTTTTCTAGCAGATTTATTACAGATTAAAATGGATGACCCCAACATTACTATGGAGGAGTATATCAGGCTTGAGAAAGAAAAAGCTCGTAGACATGGGAAAGTGTTTAATTAGGAAACTGGTAAGTATGATAAGATCTGGTATTATGAAGATGTTCACGACCTCAGATCCATTGAAACTGAATTCCCAGCTATAGTCTTTGATGACGCGTTTACATCTGAAGTAACGCCCTCTTATGAACCCACAGTAAGTCCTCTTAACGATAATAAAATTGACTTTAGAATATCGTTTGACGAATCCGACGATAAAGATTACACGGTGATTTATGACTAAAATTCATTTTCCTATAAAATAATTTATGTCAATGATTTAAAAACTATAGTATATTGGATATCATAACACAAGGTATGGATTAGGAGTTGGCCGATTTCTTAAAGAGAGAAAATGGGAGTTCTAGTGAGAGAAAATCACTTAGTGTATGCTTATGATAAAAATGAACATCCAACCCCTTCTCATGGCTGGAAAGGGGTATTTATACAAGTGTTTTGGTGCCCCTAAGTGGGCCATGGAGTGGGCT
>BQNB010133466.1:5276-18461 GCA_026074375.1 Tanacetum coccineum
GTATTGACAAACCGCTGTCTCTTTCAAGTTTACTAAACCGCTGGCAAATGTAAATGACAAACCGCTGGCTTTTGTAAAATACTAAACCGCTGTCTATGGAAACACCAAACCGCCGTTGACTTTTAAATTGGGCAGATTTTCGTTTAGGCAAACCATGAAAAGGTATAAACCGCTGTCACCTTTTATCAAACCGCTACTTAAGAATTACTAAACCGCTGGCTTGATAAGTACTAAACCGCTGCTAGAAGAAGTCAAACCGCTGCCAGAATATAGACAAACCGCTATAATGTCACTTTTAAAGTGAGGACCACTTTGACAAATCGCTGCAGGTACTTTCCTTTTGTTTGCTTGCTAGAATTCGACTAGCAAACAAAGAAAGGTACTTCCTTGTGACCAAACCGCTGCTATGAAACTAAAAGACTATGAAAATAAGCTAGAAAGGCCACGAAATAAGCAATTTGAAAACGAAATAAGCCAAGGATTTCAAAACTAAAATTGTTTCTAGAGTAAATCAAGAAAGGACTAGGATTTTAGGTCTTAAATACAAGAACCACTAAGCTTAAAACTATGAAAAAGCTTCAAATAAGCCAAGACCAATAAAATCCGTGGGCTTATTAAGCATTAAATAAGCTACGGATTAAGCTACTAAAACCACAAACTACTCCCAAACTTAAACCTAAGTCATGGCTTAAGGAATAAACACAAGGACGAAATAAGCTAGGTAATAAGCTTGAATAACCAAACCACGAACACTAAATAACCTTGACCTCTTGATACCACATGTTAGCCTTATCAAAACACATATACATACACGAATTACTTGAGAGAGAGTGAGAGATGTTTAGAGAGAGAACAAAAGAGAAAAATGGTTACTTCACATAGATAGAAAATGAGCAACACCGTCTCTACACTTAGAAAAGGCTTTATTTAGTAGTCATTGGCCAGCCGTGGGCTTTGGTGGACTTTCATAGACCGGGCTTGATATCTAATAGGCTTTAAGCCCATAACTAAGGCCCAATTAGCTTATAGAATTCCCGGGAACATAAACTAGACTAATACAAGGTTCGGGAATACTAATTACCATCACTTTAATAAAAACTAAGTCTAACAAAAACCCAAGCCTACATAAACTTTGTAAAACACAAAAATAATAAATTAACAAACTCTTGATTTCATTATTATTCATATCATGGCAAACCACTCTAACTGTCTTACAAAACGCTTCATAAAAGGAATAGTTTCTTACAAACTAGTATAAACTCAATCCTGCTATTGGAAATCCATATAATCTAAAACAACGACAACGTTGAAACCATCTATCCCACAAGAGATTAGTTCACTAGACAAATCCCTCTCTATTTGGAAATCAGCGGTTGCCACGCAAGAAACAATAACAACCCTATCCGAATGAGGCGCAATGCTGCCAATCATCTACGCAGTGTAACACATAAGTTTCTTATCAGGACGACCAAAATCACTCTGATATGACTTAAGAAAGAACATAGAAAGTTAGATGCAAGACTCTCCTCATCTTTCATCCTAATATAAACCTCGAAATTCCCCGTAGATTCAACAAGAACCCAAGGAACACCAGTATTCGACAAACATGGAAGAGGAGTTATCATCTTAAAAAACATAGAGATTTAAGGGTTCGAAGGAGATCAGCAAAGGGAAAAGGAATGAAATAACACTTAAGTCTTTAGAGGTAACTAAAAGCCCATTGAGTCTACCACATTTAAGAAAAGCACGTGATCCCTACCCTAGAAAAATGCGAGTATGGCTGACATCAACATGGACGTCAGGCATAGTTAAAGGGACGAGTCAAACATACCGCTCGATAAATGTTAGGGTGACTCCACCTACAGTCGGAAGGGCAACATCGAAACATCAAATCCCCAAGATATGAAATCATTTCAAAAGGGATCTTTTAATATTCTCCACGCAAAACATAAACTTCCACCTTTTCCCAATAGAACTTAAACACTATGATTGAGAGATACAAGATTTACTTAGTTATCATTACGAAACAGATTTGACATAACCTAAGAAACAAAACCTGATTGCCATGAACGGACTAAAGAGACTTAGTTATTAGTCCAACATCATATCAACTGTATATGATATAATACTAGATTGGGGGAACCGATTGCGTATCAACCTTCGTGGCTTAAACCCACTAACCACATGTATAAATCAAGCCCATTACAAAGTCCTATCAGTTATCACCTTATAGGAAAGGCCAATTGCCCTCCTTGTTAATGCATGGCCTCCCCACAACCTTTGATCATCCATCAAAGGTTTATCTCTAAACCCTACATGCCTTTCTATAAATAGAAGGCATCCCACACAACTTCACCAAGTAAGTTTATACACTTGAACAACAACGTTACACACAGTAACACACACACACACATGTCAAAGATGGTTTGTTTTAGTGTTACCTGAGCTTTATGATCTCAATCGTCTCTTTGGGTCATTACCATTATACACGAGAACCAAACAACATAATGATCCCCATTCCATCTCTAAAACCCACGCGTGTGTGTTATGACTATATAAGTATAAAATATTTTACATAGTTTAATAATAAATTCTTATATAACAACATGGTGTATGGATGAGGTTAAAAACTATTAAAATAAATGAGAGTTGGTTTTACCTACGTTCGCAACACTAATTCATTTGATAAGCTACCCGTAATAAAAAGATTGACGCGTTGATGTTGCCTATGTGGCCACTTAGGAGAAGCATCTCCTCATTACTACATACCAAGACGACACGACGCGTGCTATGGGAGAAAAGAGGAGAACTTGATAGACAACCGAGTCTTGGAGGTGTGTATGTGTGCATGTGTGATTTTCATTTTAGTGTAGGTATATTTGTGTTTAAGTGGGGTATATTTAGGTGGTGAAGTTGGTTGTAGAAAGAGAAGTATGATGTGAAACTATTCTGACGATGATGAAGTTGATTGTAGTGCTCTCTTACTATGAGTAGTCTAATAGTTGACATACTATAATTGATTAACCTTAAACCACAACATTTAAAAATGTAAATTTATTAGTTACACCCAATTGGTTCACACACAAGCTTATTTGAACTTTACAACTCCACACATTTTAAACTCTAAATTTAAAGCGTAATATATGGTTTAATAAGTGTAAAAAGTTAACTATTTTCTCGTAGTGAAAAGCTTTTTCAACAAGTTGAGAGCATTGGGATGCACTTATATTTGATGGTGATATTATAATTGATGGTGACAGGTTACTACAATCCATTCTTCAGGTATGTATCAATGTATGGCTTTCTGACTTTAAATATATCAACTAATGGGGATAAGAGATTTATTAAAAATAGTTGTTACTTGAATTAGGGAAAGGCTATTGAAAATGATCACTCTCTTCTTTTCTAACTTAAAGGACTCGAGATCGCAAAGCAGTTTATACCTCATCTACGCTGGAAGTGAATGTACATTTCAGCTTCCAGAGAATTGGAGCTATGACTTCTGTGGATTTTTAATGTGCACTGCTTTAACAGATGTATGCATTTGGAATACTTCACAATGGGTAACTATGAAGTAGGCCGTGACGAATGGTTCAACGGTTATTGATTCTCATAATGATCTGGTTTGGGAGGAGGGTGAGTATGATTCTTCAACATGGGTTTGGTATGTATCATTTGGCTTTTTAAGACAAACTTCAAGGTGGAACTCAACATACAACAAGGTTTAATTTTCCGTTAAGACCGAAGCTACTAAAAGAATTCGTGGACATACAGATGTTAAGTCATGTAGTGGATTTTGAGTAAGACTTTTTTTTAGATAAAGGGTTTTCTGGTAAATTATATTACGCTAAAAAATCATTGAAGTACAAAGGATAAAGGTGAAGTCCTTTATCTCAGTCCAAAAATGGACACTCACAAGCAACTAAGTGCTACTAACCAACGCCCTATATAAGAAAGACAACCCAATCTTATGACTAACAACGAAAATAATAAAAAATAATTCCTAACAACTAATATGCGGATATCATAATGAAGACAAAAGTTCAGCACTTGCTCCGGTAATTCATTCACTTGAGCTTCGAATCCGTCATAAAGCCAAACCTCATCATTCAGATGAAGACCAGTCAACGAGCATCACCAGATCCATCAAAGGCGTCAAAGGCTCAAAAATTGAAGCCTCATTATCCCCATCAAGCAGTGAACAAGTGTTAGGGACATCACACTTCCCATGGCGGCATGGCCATTAATACCATCATGACCTGAACCACAACAACAGATTGTGCAGGTACTTAGCAACAGCATGTAACACACCAGGTGCATTAAACGTAACAAAATGAGTAATAATATGAACAGCTAATGCAGGTACACCATTTGCACCGAGGTTACACACATCTAATGGAGAACAAGCAGGTACAACAACGAACCTCTGTTAACCAAACATCACAGCAACAAGCCAATCACCATTGGAGATACCAGGATGACCCGATTTGCAGAATCAAAACAATTTGACTCCAAACCCTAAAAAACGATCAGCCACATAAACAACTTTCAACAAATCCATTATTGAGGACATAGGATCTAGGGTTCGTGGGCCAGGAACAACACAAAACCGTAAATGGATCAATCGTATATAATCCTATAAGACCATAGCCAATAGCGGACAATAAAGAATGATATATGGATAATCCCACAGAACTATAGAACGATCAGACTCGGAGTTAGGGTTATACAAAAAAATAATGGAAGCCTTAGAAGAGATGATAATAAAAATACAAAACATATTAGGGCAGATTTTTATAATCAAAAAATGGTAATGGATAGAAGGCTGCCAGAGATCACCATAAGAGGAGTCGACGACGAGAACCCTAAAACAATAAAAACCGGCTTGAATCCCACCAAAAACAAAAAGAAAATACTATTCTAATTGCTAAAACCGTAAATCAGATCATAAAATGAAACGAACTATGGATTAATACCAAGAAAGATCGAATTTTAGAGTGATAGGAATGGTTTTTGTTGGCGGCCGGATTTAGGGTTTTTCTCTCCCCCAAGGGAGAGAAAACACACACTCTTTTTTCTCTTAGGTCTCTTTTTAACCCGTTCTGTTCTTAGGATTTGGAGTAAGACTTGTTTCCAGGAGAAGTAGAAGTGGTCCAACAGAAACATCAACATATTGTATTGAATTTTCTGATGAGAAAGATGATTATTATAAACATAAATTTAATATTGATCATGATTCAACATATGTGATGACGTATAGTATGGACCAGGCATGGCCCATACTTCTTATGGGCTTAACCCGTATCGCGGTCACGGATCACGGACCCGCTATTGTGTCACGGTTGCGGTTACGGACACCTGTCCGGGACGTGGCTTTCATGGCACGGTCTCCAACAGTTGTATTCTGCTTGCAACTAATTTATGCGCTATTTCAGGGAAGGATAACCCTGAATTAAGTAGGAGATATACTCTGCTAGTTTAAATGGGCCAAGATAATGTCAAATCCTAGTTTTGTCAGATAAGGCTTAGGCCGAATTATGGGGAAACCCTATTGGGCATGAGGCCTATAAAAGGATCAACAATCATCATCAATGAGATATCACTAAAACCCTAATCATACTCGATTACTCTCCAAAAACCATATACTTACTCTCACGCCGGAGGCTAGTCATGGGATTCACTCCCACGATAAGGTTAACGCGTATTCTTTATTCCATGTTGCAGAAACCTCAAACGAAATTCACTTTTTGTAATAATAATTTCCTCATGCCCAAATAACTACCTAGTTGGGCTAAATCACAGATTCAAGCCAGCCTAACTTTTGCATTAACACAGAGTTGGTCACCGCATCCGTGGACACGACACTAGAAATCCACTACTCGAAGAATGAGCGCAATGCTAACACAACCCATTGTGACCACTATCATGAAAACATCGAAACAAAAAAAAATGCAGAAGAAATGAAAAAGTTTAAACTATCCAGGACATCTGTGAAGAACACTAGATGACATCTTACCCATTACATGGATAAAGTCCGACGCAAAAAGCAAAAAGAAGCTCATAGCAAGACTGGACGTCAGAGAAAGCTCCGAGAAAGGTCGAGATGCGAAGAAGGGTTCTCAAAATTCAAGTGCAAGGTGCTCACCGTGAAGATACCACACCCCTTCAAGAGGCCCAAGGTCCAGGACCCGCTTAAGATACAAACGATTAGGAACTGTGTTTTACAACCGTCCTGATCCGTGCAAAGAGCAAGTGTACACGAACGGCTCAAGCATACCTACTCACCAAGATGAAAAAGGTCTAGACCGAGCAGGACAAGCTCTAGGGATCCTTCCCGCATTAGAGGTCGCTCCCCCAGTAGAGACCGTTCCCGACACAGAGACCGCCTCCGCGACATTGAAGAGTCGTACGATGGTATCTACTCCCAATGGACTAGGACCAAGTACAGAGGACCCACCATGAACAGAAGTCTGAGCCATGAGAGCACGGAGGAGATGGAGGGAAAGCGAATCCCACCATCCGCAGATCTGAAAGCACACCATGAACCATGTGGCTATTGAGTCAAAAGATAAAAAGGCGCAAACCTGGAGGAAAGACCCATGTCGTCACCCTTGGAGCTGCGAGGAGTAGATCTGTTTATAACCATCGAATTCCAACTTCAGTAAGCTCGTAGGAAGACGCAAAACCCCAACAACGGAGAAAACATATGATGGGAAATGGAGATCTCCGGAAGGACCACTTAAAGAAACTTCCAAGCCCTTGGACCAATTGGAACATTAGGCAATGCCCACATTGTGCCATAATTTACAACTTTAATAGGGGCCGCGAGGGTATGGTTCGATGAATTACCTCCGGAAAGCATCGATAGTTACAAGGATCTAAAAGCAGCTTTCCTCGCGTACTTTATGCAACAGAAGAAGCATGTGAAGGACCCTGTGGAAATTCACAACATCAAGCAGAAAGATGGAGAGACGATTGAGGAATTCATGGAGCGGTTCAAAGTTGAAACTGGACGTATGAAAGGGGCCCCGGAGTGCATGAAAATCTCTGGATTCATGCATGGAGTCAATAACCCCGAGCTGACGAAACGTCTCAATGAACACGTCCCAAAGACTCTGGAGGAGATGATGACCACGACCGCGGCTTTTATACGGGGAGAAACCGCGGCCGCGTCAAAAAAGAAAGTTCACACCCCTTGGAAGCCGCAGGACCAGTCCAAGCGGCACAACTCTGAGCGAAGATCCGACTTCCGAAACCAACCAAGGGATGGACGGGGACTAAGCAAGTTCACCCCCTGAATAGAACGCCAAAAGAAATCTTCGCCGCTGAGTCGGAGAAGTTTAAACCACCACCTCCCATGGTGACTCCGGTAGACAAAAGAAGCAGCAACAAATTCTGTGAGTTTCACAACGACAAAGGACACAGTACGGATGAATGCATGCAGCTAAAGAAGCAAATCGAGGAACTGGTAAAGGCGGGTAAACTCTCACACTTTATCAAAGAAATCAGGGAAGACAGAGATAAACTGAAGAACAGGAAAAAGGAGGCCCCAGCTAAAGAGAAAGCGGCGGCCATCTATATGATACAACCATGGCATAGAGTGACTAGACAGAAGGTGACGTTGAGTTTTGCTCAGAAAAACGAGATCACATTTCCCCCGTTGTCTGCCAACAAGGAAACAGAAGGTCCATTAGTCATAGAGGCAGAAATCGGATAACACGCGGTTCACCGCATGTATGTGGATGGGGGACTCCTCGATGGAAATTCTTTATGAACATTGCTTCAACCGGCTCCGGCCAGAGATTAAGAGTCAAATGGTTCCCGCCACCACATCTCTAACCGGCTTCAGCGGGGAAACTATATGGCCGCTAGGGCAATTAAGGCTGTTGGTAACCATAGGAGATGCAGAGCACTTCACAAAAGCGTGGATGAATTTTATGATAGTGAGGTCACCATCGCCATACAACGGCATCATTGGGAGGCCTGGGATCAGAGAAATCTAAGCGGTACCATCCACGGCTCATGGAATGCTCAAGTTCCCAGTAGATGATGGAGTGGTGACTATCCGTAGCACTATCCTGATGCCAAACGAGTGCGCTACCATCACGACAACTTCAAAAGACTCCGTGAAAAAGATTGAAGGCAGCCAGGAAAATTTGAAGGTAGCAATACATCACGACTTTCCGGACCAAGAGGTAGCTCTGGGAGGAACGCTATCCATTGAAGGACGAACGGCAGTATGCGCGCTCCTAAAGAGGAATCTAGATATATTTGCATGGCAGCCGTCCGACATGACAGGGGTACCACGATGGACAGCCGAACACAGGCTCAATATCTGGGACGGATATCCTCTGGTCCGACAAAAAAAGAGGGGCCAGGCTCCGAAACGAGCCAAGGCCATCCAAGCAGAGGTACAGAAGCTAGTAAAAGCAGGGATTATGCGCGACGTCAACTACCACGATTGGTTATCTAACCCAGTCATGGTAAAAAAGCACGACGGCAGCTGGAGAATGTGCGTAGACTTCACGAATCAAAACAAGGCATGCCCATAGGATTGTTACCCACTCCCGGAGATTGATTGGAAGGTCGAATCCCTCTGTGGTTATCCTTTCAAGTGCTTATTGGACGCATACAAAGGTTACCATCAGATACAAATGGCGGAAGAGGATGAAGAGAAAACGGCCTTCCATACCCCTCATGGAGTTTATTGCTATACAAAAATGTCGTTCGGCCTCAAGAACGCTGGAGCCACGTATCAACGGCTGGTAGACAAGGCATTTGAAAAGCAGGTGGGTCGGAATCTGGAAGTATATGTTGACGACCTGGTTATCAAAAGTCATACAGAAGCAGAGCTTCTAAGAGATATTGAAGAAACGTTTCGTACGTTACGAAAGATCAATATAAAACTTAATCCGAAAAAATGTACGTTCGGAGCAGTTGAAGGGATGTTCCTAGGATATATGATTGGCCCGAAAGGCATAAACCCGTGCCCAGAGAAGATAGAAGCTGTGTTGCAACTTCCATCCCCACGGACAGTCAAAGAGGTTCAGAGCCTGAACGGGAAGTTAGCTGGCCTAAACAGGTTCCTATCTAAGTCGGCGGAAAAATCCTTGCCGCTCTTCAAAACCTTAAAGAAATGCGTAAAAAAGAGCGATTTCCGTTGGACACCAAAAGCGGAGCAAGCTTTCTAACAACTGAAACAACATATATCAGAACTCCCCATGTTGGTGGCACCAAGGCCAAAGGAAGAGCTAATAATGTATGTATCCGCCTCTCAAGGAGCGGTTGGCGCCGTCTTGATGAAGAAAAGGGACTCAATCCAGACGCTAGTCTATTTTGTGAGTCGGGCTTTGCAAGGGCCTGAATTAAACTACACTCCAATGGAGAAACTAGTCCTAGCACTGGTCTTCACAGCCGAAAAAGATGAAGCTACGAAGGACTTCCAAGCCCATCCTAACGCAGATATCACGTACCAACATAGGCAAGTAATATCGCAACCCTAGATGTATCGGTGTCGACTGCAAAAATAAAGCATCATGTTGGGGGAACATAACATCACATACCGGCCACAAACATCAGTAAAGGGCCAGATCCTAGCAGATTTCCTTGTGGAGAAACCAGAGGAAGCCTCAGCGGACATGTCAGAAAAGGAGGCCTCGCAAGAACCATGGACGCTATTCACGGATGGCTGTCATGTATTGGATGTTCAGGCTCGGGTCTGATACTAACAAGCCCAGAGGGGGCAGAGTTCACCTACGCGCTAAGGTTCCAGTTCACTGCCTCTAACAACGAGGCAGAGTACGAGGCATTACTAGCTGGGCTGCGTATTGCGGCACAAATAGGGGTACGCAATATACGAGTAAGCGTCGACTCTAAGCTCGTGGCAAATCAAGTCCTAGGAACATATATCGCTAAGGAGGAAAATATGATCAAGTATCTGGAAAAGGTAAAATCTTTAGTGAGTGGGGGGGGGCGGGGGGGGGGGGGGGGGGGGGGGGGGGGGGGGGGGGGGGGGGGGGGGGGGGGGGGGGGGGGGGGGGGGGGGGGGGGAGGTGCCTTGGCTAGTTCTCAATAAGCCAGGTCCCGAGAAGCCAAAACAAAAAAGCGGATGCACTAAGCAAAATTGCATCAACCAGTTTTGCACATTTGTCAAAACAGGTCCTGGTCGAGGTACTTCAAGAAAAGTCCATCCAAGAGCAAGAGGTGGCGGCCGTGGTCGAGGAAGAAGGCCCAACCTGGATAACACCCATAACAGAGTACCTAAAAGATGGGGTCCTCCCGGACGACAAGAAGGAGGCTAGTAAACTCCGCATCAAAGCTAGACAATATGAGCTTGATGGACGAAATCTTGATAGACCTCTTTTTATGGCGTGCTTAGGTGGTCGTCCACTCAGCAGACTATGTGATTAGATAAATACATGAACGTCATGCAAGCATTCATACGCTTGGACAGAAAACGATCTGTGGTCGCCAAAGCCATGCGTCCGGATATAATTACACAACCATGCACAGGATGCACGAGAGATATGAATTACTCCAAGGCTGAAGATTGCCAAGTACATAGGCCCGTGCTAAGAAACCCTCAGCAGCCGCTGACTCCAATCACGTCCCCATGGCTATTTTACAAATGGGGAATCGACATAGCGGGCCCCTTTCTGGAAGGACATGGGAAGGTCAAATTCTTGATAGTCGCCATGGATTACTTTACAAAATGGATAGAAGCAAAGGCGGTGGCAACCATCAGTGGCGGTCAAGTAAAAAAGTTTGTCTAGGACAATATAGTGTGTCACTTTGGGCTTCCAGGAGAGATAGTTTCGGACAACGGTAAGCAATTCAGCGACAACCCGTTCAAATATTGGTCCAAGAAGTTAAATATCACATAGCGCTTCGCCTCGGTGAAGCATCCGTAGTCCAATGAGCTTGTGGAAAGAGCGAATAGAAGCCTAGGAGAAGGAATCAAAGCTCGCCTGGGCGAAGGAAACAAAAATTGGATAGAGGAAATCCCTCACGTCCTTTGGGCTCACCGTACAATGATCAAGTCAAGCAATGGGGACACTCCCTTCTCTTTGAGTTATGGCACGGAAGCCGTCATACCCGCGGAAATCGGAACGCCAACATACAGAACCGCGGGAGTGGATATAGTGCATAATGATGATGAAATCAGGCTAAACTTGGACCTGTTAGACCTGTTGCATCAACAGCCGTAACAGTTTTCTTGCGAGCATGCTCAATGTAAGTAACAACATCTCTGATACCATCCTCGATAAAAACCTTTGAATAGCAAGTTTCTTGATTCCTTGAATGTTTATATGTTATAACCATGAGCTTTTCATAGTGGTTTTGGTCAGGATTTATAGAGCGGGATTTGAATTAATGACGGGATTTTTAAACTTGAGTTCGCGGGCGATTTTATAAGAAATCTTTGGTCCGTGACTCCTTTGGATGTGCATTTTTAATTCCGTGACATCCTTTTTTCTTCCTATATTTGTTTTCCTTCCTGGTTCCTAAAGTCAAACATGTCATTTTCACTTCGATTAATAATTTACTAACAAACAACAAAGAAGTTAAAAAAAACTGTTAACTAGGCCACCATCCGGTACATTAAACAATTATACTAGCGAAATTTTACCCATAAATTAATTCGCAAAATGTATTAAAAACGTATAAAAAATATTTAGCATAGAGCAATTTGAAATATAGTGTCTTATATAGTAAGTTTTGAGAATGAATTATCAGAAATTATAGTGGTTGTGATTATATACAAAAAGTTCCATCTTTCTTCTTAGAAACTACAAAGTTGTCATGCACATTTTTTAATTTTTGTAAAAACATTGTAAAGGCAATTATTTCATTAAGTTAACATTGTTTGTGTTTTTATATAAGAGAATAAATAAAAGATTGAAATTTAAATTTTAAAAAGGTATTGTTGTGATTAAAAATTACTCAATTTTAAGTTTTTTTAGTTTTAACCAAAAACATTTTTACTTATATATGTATTAAGATGATTAACAAATCATCTTATATTATAAAAGATTCATTCCCCAGCATTATTGAGCATTATTTTGGGATTTTTGAATTCTCCGGTAAGGTTTAGTAACAGGTCTTTGGCGTTATTTTCATTTAGGCTTATAGTACATCTGATAATTGTTTCCTCTTAATAATTCTATTTTTTTCGCCCACATGTTCGTATTAGTGAAATTTTGTAGTTAATTTGACATGTTTGCTGCAAGCATGGACAACTTAGCGTAGATTTTGCACGAATTAATTTTAAAAACTAATTTGAAGTTTTGTGACTGGATTGTTTGTCGGTCATTTGCGAGATGGGTACTATGACAGTTTTTACAGAAGTTCTTTGCTTGCTTTTCAGTCGTTTATAGAGGTTTATTTCTGTGTATTAGCAAGTAATTAGAGTGGCACCAAAAAATTAAATTTTAATTTTTTTTGGCGTGCAGGTAAGAAGGTGTCCCGTTGCTGTTGACAGCGTAATGACTAATGATGTCTCTGCCTTTTATAATCACCCCTGTCGGAATTGAGAAAGCACACTTTCAGCAGTTTTTTACAGAAACCTCCGGAGATGTTAATTGGAAACGTGACCGGAAGTCGGTAGTCACATGTTTATATTAAAGTTTTAGAGCAAGATTGTTAGTATAACAACCTTTACCTTTGATTGCAGCAATGCGCGTCTATTCGGGTTTATTCATGAGTTATGCTTGTATTGTGAACCCTCGCAACCATATGCTTCACAATGAGTATTTAGATGGGGTCTTAATTTTTATGCGGATTCAGAATCCTTTGAACACGCAAAACACACGCCTCTCATTTGATTTATAAAAAACCCATATGGGTTTTGTGTGTGGTTTACTCTTACCACCACAATGGAGCCGGAACAAAAAAAACCATACCAGAGAAAGCCGCTGGCAACTGAGGCTCTTTTCAGGTGACTTTTGAGTTGTTTTTTTAGATTTATTTGATTTATTTGTGTTTTTTCTTAGAGTTTTTTAGGAATTTTATTTTGGACAGTGGAGGACTTGATCGATGTTAGGTTGTTGCATATCAGAAAAAGGTCGGAATACAAACAATGATGCTCCAAGAGACAAATTAGTTAAACTAGACCTGAAGAAGTTTGTCCGGTTTTTCAACTTTGTATTTTATTGTCCAAACAACCCCTCATAAGGTTTGTCGAAA
>BQNB010133468.1:0-18461 GCA_026074375.1 Tanacetum coccineum
TATCTAGACATCCACCACAAGATACCATCGTTGCTGATTCATACGCACCACCGAGATTTGTTTATCCACCACTTGCTAGGACTCTACGATGTGGCGAGGTCTATCACCATTGGAGGTCTGCTCCATTATCTACCATGTATCTACTGATGACATCTGATTCGATAGCTGGGGATTCTTCTTCCGAGTCATCTATTAGACCATCTCGCAAGAGATGTAGGTCCCCTTCTGCTACCATGACTTCACCTATCCATGCTACAAGAGCTTTAGTTCATTCTCGTGTTGATCTCCTTCCACCTCGCAAGAGGTTTAGGGATTCTATTTCACCAAAGGATAGTATTAAGGAGGGCATTGAAACAGATATGTTAGCAGATATTGCGGCTAATACTATGACTGTTGAGGTTGCAGTAGATAGGGATATTGTAGCTGGGTTGATGTGGGTATCGATATGGAGGTTGATGTTGGGGTTGGTGTAGAGGACAAGGTTGAGGACGAGGTCGAGTCTAGTGATAGGGGTACTGTGGAGGTTAGAGTAGATGTGGTTGCTGCTATTGATATCCCTGATGGTATGCTTATGCCCAATGATGTAGAGCATTTAAAGCAGGTTGAGGAGGGTTTGAAAGATATTTATGATCATGTTATAGAGATACCTCTTCAGAGGATAGAGGACATTAAGACAGGACAGAGAGAGTTAGAGGCGAGGAGTTTGATTGCTAGTGGAGAGAGAGCTAGTTTACTTGAGCAGGTTGCGTCCTTGGAGAGGAGCAACGATAGACTTCGAGGCACCATGATGATGGAAAAAGCGAGAGCCGATAGGTATCGGCGACGCTTGAGCTTTATGGAGAGTGAGCTTAGGCAGATCTGTAGGTTTCACTACTATGACAGGATGCGATTTAACAAATTAGAGACATTCACTGCGAGGTGATTGGGTTTTTGTCCATGATATTGTGTATGGACTTTAGACTAGTGGTAGAACTAGTTAGTAGTAGTAGTAGTATTATCATAAATCAAGTTCCCCATTATGGGTTGAATGTAACCGATTGATGCTTTTATATTTGATATGAAAAGCTTGTTTTAATTTTCTCGCGTGTTCGTCTTTATTGCTATTTACTTGTTCATGTTCTATTGTATTTTCCTATATAAACTTTATCTACCATTTATAGTGGCTATATCTCGTATCGAATCTTACCGTGTGCTACGTCTTGTTTGTTGTGTGTGTAGGGTTGAACATGACTTTTCACTCGTTCTGGTATGACCCAGAGGCAATCGAAGAACTCGTTAAAACCGACGAGTTGGATGAAGCGCGGGATTCTGCTTTATGAAGCGGACCCATTTTGTAATGCTCTCAAGGTAAATTCAAAGTCAAACGACAGAGACCACTCGGATATAATGGAAATTGGTGCAAATGGAGATGGTGAGAATAGAAATGGCTGGAAATGAAAATCCAAATGAGAATAAATAGGGATTGCTAGGCATGTTACTTTAAAATCAGAGTTGTACCTACCAGACTTCATAAAGTGTCAGACACTCAACTTCATGGGAATAGAAGGAAGTGTTGTCGAGTTGATAAGGGGGTTTGTGAAGGGAAAAAGCTTGTTCCTTTATCAGCAATTGTCCAGAGTAACGAGTAATACCAAGTCTAGTACGTACTTGCACAATGTCGCCGGTTCCCTCTGCAAGAGAATCGGCTAGTTTAGACGAACCGAACGGGCCCTCTACAGAAAATACAGGAAATGCAAAAAATCTAGGAACCAATATTTAAAGAAAAATGACTCCGTGTTAATAACTAGAAAGCCTATTTTTAACATTTCTAAGAATGTCAAACAACCACCAATCCTACACCTCGGCCAAGGGCTTGGAAAAAGTAAAATCTAAACACACCCTAAAATGCTCAATGGGAAGTCCAACACACTATATCCTAAAAGCATCTATCATCAAGTTGGATGGAACTATGGAACACAACAAGAATTTCAGCCCCAACCTACTATGTTTAACCAATAGGGTCCTTGTCCTCCATATCCATACATGAGTCAACCAAACTGTATGCATAACTCTAACAGACCCATGAGATATTGCGGACCGTATGCTTGAGTTGTTCTATGAATCTAGGTACGTCTAAAAGTCAAATTAGAACCGGATGAATAGATCAAGGATAGCGGGTGCTCAAGACACATGACGGGCAACAAAGATCTCTTCTCGTCCTACAAGACTATAGACGAAGGTAATGTGGTGTTTGGTGGCAACACTAAAAGTAAGATCGTCGGAAAAGGTACAATCTCTCATAACTCTCTCACTATTCATGATGTTAGTCACGTAGAAAATTTAGGTTTTAACTTACTTAGCATAGGATAAATATGCGATAAAAAATGCAAAGTTCTATTTAGTGAAACCGGTAGTAAAATAATTAAAGACGACATTGCCTTAGGAAGAGGAATTAGGAAAAATGGTCTTTACATAATGAAAATGGGAAGATCTCTAAAAGATAGCCTTTGTCTAACCTCAATAAATGATACTTCGACCTTATGGCATCCAAGATTGGGTCACGCCAATATGCTACTAATACAATCGCTATCATCGAAAGAGCTTGTTAGGAATTTGCCTAAACTAAAATTTGAAAGTCATTTTTGTGATGCTTGTAACATTAGAAAGAAAGTACACACAAGCCATAAACCTAAAAACATGGTTTCAACCACATAATGTCTTGAACTTTTACACATGGACTTGTTTGGTCCGTCAGCCGTCCAAAGTTACGGAGGAAACTTCTACACTTTGGTCATCGTCGACGACTACTCGAGATATACATGGACAAGATTTTTAAAACAAAAAAATGAAGCTTTTGACAATTTTGAAATATTAACAAGGTTGCAAAAATCATGAACCGTTAGCCGGGCGGCCGACCACCTTATAGCTTGTAATCGGTCAAGGCGGGATTAATCGGCGATTAATCGGATTGGCGTTTTTGGTAAAATTTGGGTATTTTCGGCAAATTTTGTGTATTTCTGTCGAGTTTTAGATATTATTGGCAAGTTTTTTTTCTTCTAAAAAACAACTTGTAATAGATTTAAACAGTTAATATAAGTGATCAAATCCACGTACTCCACAATCAAATGGGGTAGTAGAACGTAAAAATCGGACCTTACAAGAAATAAGTAGAACAATGCTTAATGAACAATCAATTCCTTAAAATTTTTGGTGTAATGTCGTTGACACCTCCACATATATCTTCCATAGGATTCTTATTAGACCTTTCTTTGGAAAAACTCTTTATGAGCTTTTCAAAGGTAAAAAGCCCTCGTTAGAATACTTCAAAGTATTTGGTTGAAAATGTTTTATACTTAACACTAAAGACTATCTCACTAAATTCGACCCTAAATCCACCGAAGGCATATTCCTCGGATATTCACCCAATAGTAAAGTGTACATCATTCTAAACAAGGAAACCATGAAAGTCGAAGAATCTCTTAATGTAAAATTCGATGAAAGTCCTCCTCCCATGTCTCCTCCCTTAGAAGATGATGATATACTTGAATGCGAAGTTATTGAAAACAAAGAAAAAGACTTAGAAATCAAGGAGAATGAACATTAAACAAAGAAATCATAAACATCAAAGAATCTAAAGATCATCCCCTAAAAACCGTCATAGGTAATCTAAATGAAAGGACCTTAAGGTCTCAAGTTCAAAACCAAAGTAACTTCTTTTGCTTCGTGTCATCCATAGAACCCAAAAATGTCAAAGAAGCCATACAAGACAAAAGTTAGACTATGGCTATGCAAGAAGAACTCAATCAATTTAAAACAAATGATGTTTGGAGTCTTGTCCCTCCTCCCGAAAAGCAAACCATAATAGGTACTAAATGGGTCTTTAAAAATAAATTAGATGAAAATGGTGTTGTATCTAGAAATAAAGCTAGACTTGTGGCACAAGGATACAACCAACAAGAAGGAATAGATTTCGATGAAACCTATGCCCCCGTAGCAAGATTAGAATCTATAAGAATCCTTCTTGCCTATGCTTGTGCACATGACTTCAAGCTTTATCAAATGGATGTCAAAAGCGCTTTCCTAAACGGTTTTATAAATGAAGAAGTCTATGTCGCTCAACCCCCCGGATTCATTGATTTTGAAAAACCTAACCATGTCTTTAAACTCAAAAAGGCTCTTTATGGTCTTAAACAAGCACCCAAAGCTTGGTACGATAGACTTAAAGCCTTTCTCATCAACCACAAGTACACCATGGGATTAGTAGATAACACTCTATTTACTAAGAAAAGAAATTCACATATCATCATTGTCCAAATCTATGTGGACGACATCATTTTCGGCTCAACTTGTCAAGAGCTTTGCGATGATTTTTCAAAAATCATGCACGACGAGTTTGAAATGAGTATGATGGGTGAATTGAATTTTTTCCTTGGTCTACAAATCAAACAACTAGAAGATGGAATCTTTTTCAACCAATCTAAATATATTAAAGAAATGCTAAAAAAATTCTGTCTTGAAGACTCCAAGCCTATCAAAACTCCTATGTCATCTGAAACTAAACTCACTCGAGATGAAGACGGTAAACCCATTGACGACACTAAATATCGTGGCATGATTGGTAGCCTCCTCTATCTAACAGCTAGCCGACCAGACATCATGTTTAGTGTTTGTCTTTGCGCCCATTTTCAAGAAGCTCCTAAAATTTCCTAGCTTGAAGTGGTAAAAAGAATTTTTAGATATATTAGAGGAACCTCTCACCAAGGATTATGGTATCTCAAAGGAACGGGAATAGAAACCATTGTATACGCCGATTCTGATCATGCGGGAGATTGTGTCGATCGCAAAAGCACTAGTGGTGTTTGCACATTCATGGGATGTTGCCTCACATCATGGTTCTCTAAGAAACAAACCGCTCTAGCCATCTTCAACCAATGAAGCCGAATATGTGTTCGTGAAAAGCTTGCCAACAAAGCCGTATGGATGAAACATGCTCTTGTTGACTATGTCATAAAACTTGACGGGTATACCCGTTTTCCTTTATGACTTTATAGGTGCCAGTGGACCTAATGTAAAAATCCCGTCCTACAATCTTCGTACCAAAACATATAAAAATTATCACCTTGCCTTCGTGACAATGTCAATAAGGGAATATATATCCCAATTGAAAAGGTTCTCCAAAGACATCATAGCCGTTAATCCTAACCAAATTCCTCGTCATCGGAACCTTTAACTTGCTTAGACTAGGTTTGGTATAATGGATCCCAATGCCTAAGGTAAGTTATATTCTCTATTTATCTTTTTCTCTCTGAGTCTTGGATTCTATTTCTTGCACATAGAAACTTTCGGGATCCACTTTTCTCTAATATATAGTACACATTAACAAGTCACAGAAAACGACCTCAAAAGAGACGTTTAAATAAATTTCACATTCGTTATATTAAAATCAGAGTTTACAAAGGATCCCATTTATAATGCAATAGAAACATTTTGTTTATTTTAAAACGTTTGTCGAATGGTATACAAGTTATTAAGCCTTCAAAAATATATCCGCGCGACTCGAATGCTCCCAATGCTCAGCTAGCAAAATAATAACCTGAGAAAATACACGCAAAAACGTCAACAATAATGTTGGTGAATTCATAGGTTTAAGTAAAAAGCAGTATTGAAATAATTTAAGAAATATTTCAGAAGAAAAGTAGCGTTACAACATTTAAAAGTGTTATTTCCGAAATCCATCCGAAATCCAAGTAGTAATTCAGTAAATCAAGAAGTATTTAAAAGTGGACCACAAGACTTAGGTAATGGTGGACTAAGTACGTATTCCGAAGTCCAAAACAAATAATAGCAGACTATGTACGTATTCCATAGTCCAAAATAGGTAAGGTAGACAAGAGAAACACATTCATCATGTCCAACACTTTGTATTATTGCACTAAGCTCATGACCCCGAAGCCTTAACTAGATTTGTGCCCCAATCAGAATATAGGATGCTTGCCAACAACCTAACACCTCTCAATGTTAAATGCACCTTAATCAAACTAGTGACCCAAGGAAAGGTGGGGATTGTCAGTCCCGATAGATCTATCCACAACACTCGCGCTTACTACAATAGTAATTAACGGTTCATGATAAATAGGGACTTCACGGCAATACGGTAACTTAGGCATTAATAATCAGGCAATAAATCTGGATAGCATACACTTTGTAAACACTTTGAAAACACTTGTGTCCAATAGTAAAACAAGCAACGTAATCTCACCCCGTAGATTTTGTAAAACAATCAAGTAGTAAAAGGGGGCTATGAACTCACCTCGAGTAAATGGAAATCAACAAAGTATATCACACTTAGAAAATGCGTCGGATAAACGCCGATTGCAACCTAATTAATTATAGGCCGTATAAGTACTAAACACTTTGATTAACAACAACCATATATAATCCTATATAGCTACATCACCATCTAATCGCATTCGTGAAATCGTGTTTATAAGTTAAAAACGTTTATAAATACACTTTAGTGAAAATGACGCAACTTTCTCGTTTCAAGTCCGTTTCTTACGTCCACGTTTTCGTATTAAGACGAGTTATCAAAATATTACATTTTCATAATTTGGGTCCTCTGACAGTTATAAAGTTATTTTTAATATTTTAGTTATCGTAAATCTTGTAAATGTCGTATTTTATTCGTTTTAACTCCGTTTTTAGTGATTCTTTCGAGCACGCTCTCGTAATTAAAAACTCTATTTATTTATGATGTTTTCCAAATAAATATGTCTGTTGTAAACAGTAACTTTTTATAAAATAGTTTTATAAAAGTATTTATTGTAGTAAACTTGTAATTGTCGTATCTCTTTCGTTATAAATCGGATTTTCGAGTTTCTTACCTTTTTGGAATCCTTATGATATGTAGTATTTTTATAAAATATAAAATATATACTTTTATTAACAATTTAAAACAACCATTTTTAAATAGTTTTATATATTTATTTATATAACTTGTTTTATATAATTTTCTACTTAATAAAAATACCACATTTTCTCCACAATACTTATATCATATGTCTTATATATATAGTGTCCTTAGTCCATATTGTCCAAGATTTGTCCATGATCACAAGTCCTTTATATTTATAAACTTACTTAGTAACTTTTAATTACTAGTTTTATACCTAAACTTTTTATACATAAACGAAAAGTGTACAAGGCTTATACATCCATTTTAACATAATATTAATATCCATATAACATGTGTAAAAATATACAAAACCATGCTTACAAGTGAAAGTCCATTTTACATGTTTAAAAGTATCCTAAATGGTGATTAACTATATAGAACTCATATATGCATAAAATGATAAATGTAAAGACATAAAGGGTTTTAGTTAACCTTAATATGATGAAATATGATAAACCACAATATCTAAACCCTTGTTTAGATATTAAACCAAAGCTTGCACAATCAAAGAAACCCTAAACCCTAATCTTCCATTTTTCTTGCTTAACACTTGTAAAGGCTTAACCAACCCTTCAAACCATCTTAGTAGGTCTTAGATATGTTGTAGTAATGCTTGTATAAGTGGTAGAAAAATTTGTATGGGTTGTGTGGGGAGAGGGTTTTGAGCCGTGGGCTTCAAGAGAGACAAGGAGATAGTTTTGTTAGTTTTTTGCTTAAGTGTTTGATGTTGTGTCTTGCTATCACTTAGTAATGCATGTAATATATGTATAAGGTGGTCAAAGAAGACCAAAGACTAGTCAGGGGATGGGGCGGTCAAGGAAACAATGGGGAGAGTCTTAAGGAAGACTAAGTTTGTCTTTACTAACTTGGTCTCTTGGTCCCCTAATGAGAGGGTGATCCCATGGAAATGAGGAGTAAATTAGCTAGCAAGTTATATATCTTACTTGAAAAATAAAAATGAAAGTATTACTTGTATTGTAGAAATTGTAATTTATAAACATAATGTATAACTTGTAAAGTTCAAGTCTTGGTTTATTTTCTTCATGAGGAATTCGGCTAAAGTGATGTTTGTAGGTAAAGTTTCATAAAACTTTGAGTATTAGTAATAATCATTGGTATTTGTTGAAGCGTAGAAAAGATTTGGTGGTTTCGGGAATACCTAAAAGAAATAAAATCGAAATGTAGAGTTACGTTAACCGATAAACAAAAAAAAAAAATAAGTAGAATATTTTTTAATGTGAATTCGTAGGAACCTAAATTGGGGTGATATCAAAAAAGAAATATAACATAAGAATCAGTTTCTTTAAGTAACATAACATGTGATATCCATGGTCCACTCTGAAACTGAGATGAGGAAGTTGAGTCCAAAGATTTCTCCATCGTTTTGAGATGGTAGCCGTTGTTCTGATGAGATCTTTAGTAGTGCAGTCCAAACAAGACATGATATTATTGACTAACATTTAATCCTTTAACTCATTTGGTCGATGAGCTCCTTCCATGACCAACTAGATGTTACAAAACGAGAAATGAAATGTTAGAAACAGCAGCAGCTATATCAAAACGGGAAAATTGAATAATAATAATAAGAAGAAGATAAAAGTCATTAGGATTCTAATCTCATATAGTAGAAAAATCAAGAATAACCACTAGCAATAGCAGACGCGATGGCTAAATCAAATACATGGGGTTGCGCCAGTTTACATTTGTAGGAGGGGTGTTGGTTTGAATACTGCTACTACATAAGAGAATGTCATAAGGTGATCAAGAAGCAATCCCAAACACCACCTAAATATTATTAGTGGATAAATAGGCCCAAGCCCGGTTTGTGGACTTCGGGTCCACTAGGGTTTACTCTACCTTGAAATATATATATATATATATATATATATATATATAGTGGTCAATAATAAATCATAACCTACGGGGTTCATTCGCAACCTTTAGATACTGAACTCTAAAGGTCCCAGAAGCCCTCTCATAGCTGTCTCCAATAACATCTCTCACGTTGTTCCACGCAGCACTATAACGGATTGTTATCTCCCGGTTGTCATCATTCCCATGGATCAACATAAAAGTTAAATTCCCTCTCCTCCTACCCTGAATACGAACCTATACCCCTCCAGGGTTATTCCATGTGTAGATCCGTTCATCTTGGCATCTTTTTTTAGGAGAGTCACATTCATAGCTTTCGCGGCTTGGTTCATATTCCTCTCTCCGTTATTGAGTAAAATAAAAAATAATATAATAATAAAAAGAAGAGGAGAGGGAATCTAACTTTTATGTTGATCCATGAGAATGATGACAACCGGGAGATAACAATCCGTGGTAGTGCTGCGTGGGACAACGTGAGAGATGTTATTGGAGACAGCTATGAGAGGGGTCCTGTGACCTTTAGAGTTCAGTATCGAAGGCTGCGAATGAACCCCCGTAGGTTATGATTTATTACAAGGTAAAGAAAACCCTAGTGGGAGCCACAAACCGGGCTTTATGGCCTATTTATCCACTAATAAATATTAATGCATTGAACCAAATCCTACAATAATCATTTATATATACTAGTAGAATGTAAGTAACAATCTTACTAGTGGGTGTTCATCAGATAATAAAAATAAACACGAATACTAAATAAATTAAAGTGTTGGATACGTACCAAAAGCAAGCAAAGGTTTTGGTTAGAAGGTGTTGGATAGTGTAGTACTATTGTTTGTACACGGATTGGGCTTTATAACCATAGCTCATCTACCATCGGGCCCGATTTTTAGCCCGGTCCAAGGGCCCTATTTGTTATCTTAAATTAGGGCCGATCATGGTTCAAAAACCGGACTGCCGGACGTGATTAAAAACTGATTTTGTCCAAAACACCATACCCAAATGGGTTGTCCATGTCCTGGTCGGTCTGGTCCGGTTTGGTTTTCGGTCTGATTCGGTATAACAAAGGATAATTGCCGGTTTTGTGTAAGACCGAACCGGACAAAAGATCAAATATGAGGTAAAGGATGGACCGAGGACCAGACCAAAATATGTTTTGTCCGGTCCAATCAGTCCGGTTTGGTCCGGTTTCTCGGTCCGGTCTGGTCCACAATCTATTACGCTGAGCTCTATCGTAAATTACTAAATTGTTATGATGCTTCATACTTGTACCACATTTTGATCAAAGACCGTGATGTTTTCAAGATGACTAATAATGTTTTTTCATAAACAAAAAGATAAGTGAGTAGGCCCTACTGCTTTATTTTTATAAAAATATTACTGGTAAAGTTCCTTATCAACATTTCAAAATATGTGTAAAACAAACAAAAGTGTCTAACAAGCAAAGATCGTGATGCTTTCAACATGCTAATTTCTTTAGTTGGATTATGTCTAACAAGCAAAAGTGTTTTTCTTCACAATATGATAATGATTGAATTTAGTACTAAAAAAAGACCATTTAAACGATTGATATGATAACGTTTTAAAATTCAATATTACTTATTTGAAATTGAGTAAAGTGCACGACACATTTGTTGGGAAAAGTGTATAATTTTACTGACATAAATCGAATTAAGCTGATTAAATAAATTAACAGTAAGTGAATGACAGAAAATTAAAGCAGACAGAATGGGGTAGAAGCAGAAGACATACACTATGAATGATAACTAAAGAAAGCAATAAAAAGGTGGTGAACGAGGCACGTGTTGGACACGCTTCCCTTAAAAAAACACTTCGCCGTCTCTCTCACTGGCACAACGTTCAAAGCTGTTGTACAGCCGGACTTGACATACCTGCCTGAAATATCACAGAATTTAGAGTGGTTTTGATCGAAAAGATTGCTGAAAAAATCTTTAGTGGAGCTTTTCACACTTGTGTGATTTTTGGTGTGTTTTTCTTTGAGAGACTAACCCTCAATTTATAGGAGTTGGATGGAAGACAATTGGTCAAAATTAATTAACAAAATTAATTTTACTAATGGTACTAATGGCTAATTAAATGGTAGGCGGTTACATTTGACCAATCATTAAGTTTTTATGTAACTCCCATATAAATGCCATTTAAAGTATGCTTGTAACTCTCATTAGTATGTTTAATGACCATCCATTGTCATTAAAACATTTGACCAATTTTTGCAACTAATAGTATGTTTAATGACCATGTTTAATGACCATCCATTGTCATTCAAACATTTGACCAATTTTTGCAACTAATGGTTACTCATAACAATTTTCCTTCATTCCAACTACCTTTCTCTGAGACTCGATATCTCATTCACACTAACTCTATTTTGGACATATTTTAGCTCGTTGTGAAGCTCTCTTCAAAGAGATGACAAACTACAAGCTAATATAAATATAAGCATAATATAATATATAATGTCCAAATGTTTGCAAAATACATTTTGCCAAACTATTTTCCAACAACATTCTTATGGTTTTTAAAAATACCGTATCACGTCCTTAGCCCATACTTTGCTCAAATTTTATCTCTCCATTAGAAAAAGTGAGTCACCCGTACATCCTTGAGGATGAACGGTGCAAATATTTTGTCAGTTAAAGGGGAAAAAATGCTGGTCACGTGAGGATGTTAGATGGACTTTTTGTAAAGCACAAAGATGTATTTTTGCCTCACTTTTTTCCTTGACAAAATATTTGCACCGTTCGTCTTTAGAGATGTACGGTGACTCACTTTTAATATCAGAGAGATAAAAATTAAGCGAAGTATGATCCAAATACATGAGACGGTACTTTTAAAATCACATAGATGTATCCTTTACTGTACATAATTTTCGCATTTATTAGTGAATATTAAAAATACAGATTGGATTGAATTATCTATGGAATGTGTTTACATTATAATGAAGCAATCATTATGTAATTATTTTGATCATCAAGATTCAAATCTCAACATCACATGGAAATATAGATACCCATGTCATTAGATGATTAACAATAATATAAATTTTGTTAAATTGATCAAACTACCATAAAAATGTATAATTATATAACTATACAATTATCAGGATGTTCACCCTAGGGCTGTAATCAAGTCAAGCTTTTATCAAGTAATTTGAGCTCGAGCTCGAGCTTGACTCGATCAAGCCAAGCTTTTATCAATCTCAAACCCAAGCTCAAGCCCAAAATTAGCTCGAAACCTATAACAAGCCAAACTCAAGCTTTTGATAGCTCGACTCGAGCTCTTATCAAGCTTTTTCGAGCTTTGATATATAATAAGTTCATATAAGTAATTAAGGGGGTAATTTGAGTATTAACTTAATTATAAGGACCTATTTCATAAATAAATGAATAATGTATTCTAAAATGACATTTAACTCTAATTAATCTAACAATTTTTTTTGGGTAAAGGGTTACCCCGGTAAAGTATATTAAAATCGAAAATATTAAGTACAAATGGAATGTGGCTGAAGAACATTAATCTAACAATTTATATTTTAATGGTTTGTATTCTTCATACTTAGTTTTGACTCTCAAGAACATTAGCCTAAACTAATAAAAAACTAATTAGTACTTTGGCTAATGTACGTTTTTGTTGAAATACTTTGTATGTTTGAACAATAATTATTGAAATACTTTGTATGTTTGAACAATAATTAGTACTTTGGCTTATGTTTCAATCTAATGTTGGACTTTGGTACGAGAATGTTATTGTTAGTTTTATTAATGTTTAATGAATCTACCTTGGTTTTCACTTATGGTTTTGTTTGTTTTACTTTATGCACATGTTTATTGATGAGTTGGGTGTTTGGCTATTAAATACATTAATTTTGTACAAATTCAAGCTTTTCAAGCCAAGCTCAAGCTTTAATCAAATCCTACTCAAGCCAATCTCAAGCCTATATGTGTAAAGCTTGACGAGCTATCAAGCTAAGCTCAAGCCTACTATTATTTTTTCAAGCCAAGCTCAAGCCCTGTCAAGCTCGAGCTCGGCTTCACTCGATTACACCCTTAGTTCACCCGCAAAACACCGAGTCGACCCGACCCGGAGACCACCCTTACACATGTAACACCCCCAAAATCAGGTAGCAGCGGAATGGTAA
This sequence comes from Tanacetum coccineum, assembly GCA_026074375.1. Lineage (NCBI taxonomy): Eukaryota > Viridiplantae > Streptophyta > Magnoliopsida > Asterales > Asteraceae > Tanacetum > Tanacetum coccineum. The sequence continues at coordinate 12,963 of BQNB010133468.1, forward strand.
CAATGGGGTGCTACGTCAAAGTACCACAATCAATATATAGGAAACGACCATAAATGGACGATTAAGATAAGTTTCATACTGACTGCATAGCAAAATATCTGAGTGTAGAACCATTAGGTCCCATATTTTTAAAAGAGAGTAAATAAACATTCCACATACATTTTAATTAAACAAAAGCTTCATAATACCCTCCTAAAGATGACTTAAGTTTTTAAAGATAATTAAAAGTTGCCATGAATTAAGATAAAACTTATAATCCATCTTTATTGATATCCGTCTACGGCTTACCGTCAAATCTTCATACCATAGGACTGAAATTACATGCTAAAGTCAACACAAAGGTTGAGTGAAATCTAGTTGTCGATAAAAGGGTTTAGGGACCACAATTATTTTTGAACAATAGACTCTCAAACACATTTCAGTATTTATTGCACTAAGCCTCTATGACCCTGAAGCCTTAACTAGATTTGTGCCCAATCGAAATATCGGATTGCTTGCTAACAACCTAAAAACACTTTTATGTTAAAGCACCTTAATCAAACTAGTGACCCAATGAAAGGTTGGGATTGTCAGTCCCGATAGATCTATCCACAACACTCGCGTTTACTACAATAGTAATTTAACGGTTCATGATAAATAGGAGACTTCTCGGAAAGTACTGAGGTAACTTAGGCATTAATAATCAGCAATAAATCTGGATTGCTACACTTTCTAACACTTTGAAAACACTTGGTGTCCAATAGTATCAGTACACCTCAAATTCTTAAAATTAATTTTCCGACCCCTTTAATATCCAAATAAGCATAATAAATTCTCTAACACTCTTATTGGTCTTTAACCGTCCTTAAAACAAGAGAAACGTAATCTCACCCCGTAGATTTTGTAAAACATCCAAGTAGTAAAATGGGCTATATGAACTCACCTCGAGTAAATGGAAATCAACAAAGTATATCACACTTAGAAAATGCGTCGGATAAAAGCCGATTGCAACCTAAATAATTATAGGCCGTATAAGTACTAAACACTTTGATTAACAACAACCATATATAATCCTATATAGCTACATCACCATCCAATCGCATTCGTGAAATCGTATTTATAAGTTAAAAACGTTTATAAATACACTTTAGTGAAAATGACGCAACTTTCTCGTTTCAAGTCCGTTTCTTACGTCCACGTTTTCGTATTAAGACGAGTTATCAAAATATTACCTTTTCATAATTTGGGTCCTCTGACAGTTATAAAGTTATTTTTAATATTTTAGTTATCGTAAATCTTGTAAATGTCGTATTTTATTCGTTTTAACTTCGTTTTTTGTGATTCTTTCGAGCACGCTCTCGTAATTAAAAACTCTATTTATTTATGATGTTTTCCAAATAAATATGTCTGTAACACCCCCAAAATGGGTCGCAGCGGAATAAGGATCCGGGGCATGTTACTTCAAGATCAACAGCACAAGATATATATAAGAACGACACAAAAGTCGTTTAAACTGATACATAACGACACAAAAGTCGTTTAAACTGATACATTGGATTTAAACACAAGACATATTACAAAAGCTTGAAGCTTTACTTGTTCTTTGTTTATTATTACAAAAGATAATATTTACATCCCAAAATATGATGCACACATAAGTCTTAAACAGTGCAATCCAAACCATAATCCAATGCATCCATGGCATCTCGTGCCTAATGACCTCCTGAAAACATTGCTTAAAACATATATATATATATAGTGTCCTTAGTCCATATTGTCCAAGATTTGTCCATGATCACAAGTCCTTTATATTTATAAACTTACTTAGTAACTTTTAATTACTAGTTTTATACCTAAACTTTTTATACATAAACCAAAAGTGTACAAGGCTTATACATCCATTCTAACATTAATATTAATATCATATAAATTAGTGTAAACATTATTCAAAACCATGCTTACTTGTGAAAGTCCATTTTACATGTTTAAAAGTATCCTAATGGTGATTAACTTTTATAGTACCTCATTATATGCATAAAATGTATTTGTAAAGACATATAGGGTTTTAGTAACTTATATGATGAAATATGTTAAACCACAATATTAAACCCTTGTTTAGATATTAATACCACCAGACCGCCGCCAAAGCCGGCGGCCGGAGGTGTTGGCTGCTGATCTTAGGTTTATTGTTTCTGTGGAAGGAGATGTATCATGTACCTATGAAAAATATTGTCTGTTGAAGCTCTTGTGTTTCCATTAATTTAACCTGAAAATTCATAATGCAAGTATTTCAGTCTATCGAATAAAACAATATGTCTTAGAAAGTGCATACAAAATTAGAATAATTATATGCGAAATAAGGGTGAAGATTTTCAGCAAATAGCCACAAGAACCTACCACGATACGCAATGCATGGGGATCATCATCACGGTCAATTAAAACCAGAAGCAAAATATCTAGAGGCAGCAACTCATGGATCCAGATAAACTTTGCAATATTTTCACAGGAATTCGATATAACATCCTAAGAGATTGAGCCATCATGACACTATCAGATCCCAATTAATTAGAAAAGGTTATATAAAAAAAAGGACCGGCACCACATGCTGACATGCACATAAAATGAATTGAAAATGTCAAACCTGCAAGGAATGTCCATGTTGTAGTTCTAACTGAATATTATGAAGAAGGACCGGCACCATGTTATATACATTTGCAGTAACTTCCTCGGGAGAAAATTCTTTGAGTACACGTCCCTGTGTTCAATGGATAGATAATTAATTAATGAATGGAAGCAACTCAGCAAGTATAGAATCAAAAGTAATAGATAAAATTATATTAGGGTTTTGATAAAAAAAAGTACCTGTAGAACAAATTAATGTTATTACGTTGCGTTTGTGGTATATCTTCAATATGTTATGGTTATCTTCACGTTTCTGAAGGTGCATTTGTTATAGAATAATAGTATATCAGGAACATTTTTATTTAAAAATACGAAATTTCATGTTGTGCGTGCCACGTCATCTTTGAGGTGGCGCCATGTCACTAATTCATATTAATCCAGTCATAGTTAGCCCTATATATATGTTATATATATATATATATATATATATATATATATATATATATATATATATATATATATATATATATATATATGATAAAGATCAAATAAAAAGACAAATATTCGTGAGAAGGATAAAAAGATTTATTTTTTTAAAAAAGTTCTCAAAAAATTCTGAAAAAATTTCACAAGATCGTGTATGTTGGTGCATGAAAAAGTTATAAAGGAAGTTTTTCTAAAAGTGGATAGTTTTGCCGAAAAACATTTATTAAAAAAAACGTTTGTGCATTAAATCGGTTTTTTGTGCATCAAAAATTCGTTTTTATACCCAACTTTTTTTGACTTTTTGCATCAAAATTTTATTGCGCATCAAACTAAAACAAGTCGAAAAATTTGTGCATCAAAATTTTTTGTGCATCAAAATTTATTTTTTTGCGCATTAAAAAAACGTATACAAAACTCAAAATTAGAAAAACTTCTTTTACAAAAGTTTTATGCACCAACATACCTGATTTAATGGAATTTTTTTGGAATTTTTCAAGAAGTTTTCTTTTTATCCTTCTCACAAATATTTGTTTTTTTATTTTAACCTTCCTATATATATATATATATATATATATATATTTATATAAGCATATCTAGTTTGTTTTGTATATTAGGCCAAATAACAATATATTTTCATACCTGATATCTTATATGCGTATAACTTTGTATTTGGTTACTAGTTTTAAATGCACGGGGATTGTACATTATGTTTTTTTAATATATATATAATTTTATTGTTTATGTTTTATAAGTTATGAAAGTTTAAGGGGTTACTTGTTTTTTTTAAGTTATAATAAAATTTGTAAAATTATAAATTTACACTTAACTTTATATAATTTATTAAAAATTAAACCACTAAAGTTTTATTAATTACCTTCTCTTTTTTCAAGTTTTTGTTTTTATAAATTTGACACATATATTTTTATGTGTTTTTTTTCTCCATCAGATTTCTCCACCAAAATAATGCCAATTTTGGAAGTATTTAAGCTTTTTAATTAAACATATATTCAAAAATAATAAAAAATTAAAAGCATCATACCTAATAAGGAAATATTTTTTTTTTAAATGCAAAAGTCTCCACTTTTCGTTTTCTTTTACTAGGTAAAAGATATGCTGTAGAGTTAAAAACACTTGAATTTACTAATGACTAGCACGTCGAGCAACTTCTAGAAAACCTAAAACCGATGCACCAAAACTATAGTAACGTGATACTTGCTAACAGCTCTAATCAATCGTCTAACAGATTGTGAGTCATGGAAAGAAGATTGGCCAAACGATATACGAACCCTCCATGTTGATCACTCATTTACCTTGATTAATGAATATATATACTGTTTCCAGAAAAGAAAGATCAACATTGTATAGTTATTCTAACACAGTTGTCTAAACATCTTTCAAAGTTCATTGTACTAACAAATAAGTGATATAGTTTCTGATGTATTGTTACACGACTCTTAGGTGGTGTTTGTTTTTTAAAACTTGCCTCTTAACAGCCTCTTAATCTGTCTCGTTCAGACGCGGTCAGACATTTTGGTCATTAAGTGCGTTTGTTTTTTTATTTTCGGGTTCAGGGCGATTCAAGAAGGCCTAAAACCTCTTACCAAACAAGATGGGAGGGGATTCTTACTACCTCTTAGTGTGTTTTCTCCTTCTCCTTTTCTTGCTTTCTTTCATTTAGCGTTTTTTTTTACTTTTTTTTCTTTGGTTCCTTTTTTTTATGTTATATGTTTTCTCGTCTTTTCCATTCGTATTGATAATACGTTTTAGAGAGAATTATGTTGTTTTTTTTCAAAATAAAAAATATTAAATATGATAACATGATGATGATAAAAAATGCTCTAACTTAACATAAGAGTATTTCAACTAAAATAATATATAACTAATTTTTTTCAACCAAATAATAGCATGCATATTTTGAGTATTAACTTTATTTTTTTACAAAAATATTTTAATTATTACATGACAATTAAAATATATGTTGCTAAGTCGTATTAGTTCGATGACTTAATTGTTCTATTTATCATCGTAAATTAATTGATAGTGATAATGGCAAAGATATTTAACAACATGAGAATATAACATACCAAAAATATATGATTAATTTACGAGATTAAAGTACGACACAATATACTTAAATGTTTTGTTTTAACACAACTTATTTATATGTTGTTAGGCCGTGTTAGTTCGATGACTCAATTGTTCTATTTAATGTGTATAATCGTTTATGTATCATAAGAATAAAAATGTTATATATTATTCTCATTCAGACACTTTTTTTTACAAAAACAAACAATATTATTTCATTCATTACGCCTCAGATTCATATTCAGATGTGTGAGTCAGAGATTCAGAGCCTCTTAATAAACAAACAGCACCTTAGTGTTCAATGCTAACATGCCTAATGAAGCTCTT
>BQNB010133469.1:4847-18460 GCA_026074375.1 Tanacetum coccineum
AATTATTTTGTTTTTCCATACCTTAAGTGATCACTAATCTTAGAAATGAAATTTTACATTTAATAATTTGTAAACGTTTATGTTTATTATAAACGTTTTTACATTTTGTTATTATCAAAACGTTGAGAGGTCAAAAAATATAAATAACATTTTTAGGCATTATTTGTATTAACAAAATGAAGTATCATTGAGCTCATCAAATGAAGTGGGAGGTTCTTCAGCACGCGCAACTTGACTAATCCAGGTCTGAGGAGGTCGGAATTCAACATGTTGTCTCTTACTCCAATCAGAATCAAGAGTTGGAGGTCGCTCAGGTTTCTTGAACCAGTCAGCTTTGGTAACCTCCTTATCAGCGGGTTGTTTATCATTGTCTCTCGTGACGAACTCTTGATCTTGTTGCATGCCTGAGTCTTCAACAATATGACTTAGCTCCTCTGTATGGGCAGACTTGCCGAAAGACTTATGTTGAGATTGGGAGGCGTCTTTAGAGGTGCTTGAAGACTTCTTTTCCTTTGACCTTTAATCTCTAAAAGACACAACATCTTTACTTGATTTCCTTCTTTTCGTCCCTCGGTCTGATCTAGCGGAGGGGTGTTGATCTTTGTATTTGTTGTCTCGACTCCTCTTCAATGAAAAGACTTCACAAGAGATCTTTTTCAATTTGATAAGATTTGACCAATGCATGGTAAAGTTCCTTTTTATGGTCAGCTACGTCATATGACTTGTTCCTCTCCATCTTGTCTATGAGGATCTTTGTGAGTTCAAACTTGGAGAGTGTTGCAGCTGCCTCATACAAAGACTATGGTTGAGATGAAGACCTTGTCAAGACAACAACTTCTAGAGACTCAGTGACATTTTTCTCAATAACAGGAGTTGCAACATCTGAGATCGCTTGAGGAAGAATCTGAGGTAGTTGAGTATTGACTTCCTCTTTGATAATTGTTCTCACCATTGAGTCAACGAGATCTATATACTTCCTTTTCTCAGCTTGAGCTTCTCTCTACAGTCAAAATTATGTGCTTGAATGGCCTTGTTTATTGCTTCTCCAAGTTTGTTATCCATGTAACGATCAACTATGACAGGAATGGAGGAGAGAGCTTGAGCATACTGGTCAACTTGCTTTATCTCTGACAGATCTTTTTCCAAGTTGGTGACTCTTTCATTGAATTTGAATACAGAAGCGAAATCTGGAAGTGAAATCATATTCTGAAGCTGCCGAATCTGCACGTCTCTCTGCTGGACATTGGCCTATAAAGTCTGCACCTGCTGGCTCAATCCGGAAATCACCTCATCTTATTGGGTCGCAGCCTGCTGACCCTGCTCCATCTAGGCACCGACCTGCTCGAGTCTACCCACGACCTGAACCATCTGGGACGCCATAACCTGTACATGTCCCTCTACAGCAGAAACTCTAGGGCCAATCTCTCTAATAGTAATGCCATCTGCCACCTCAGTATCGCTCACCTGGATCACCTTCTTCACTAGCTATCCATGTCTATACTCTAAGTTACCCATGCGGGTACTCAAATCCTCAATCACTGACAGAGGCACAAGAAATCCAGGTGTTGGGAGGGCAAGAGAATGTCCCTCAACAGCAGTAGTAGATGGGCCTCCTACCTTATAAGTGCTCGGCGGGGGCACAACTGGCATCGAAGGTGGTGTGACGGGAGCCATCAACCATTCCTCGTTTATCTCCTAGACCTCCTCATCATCCTCGAATCCCTCAGAGTCATCGTCACTAAAATCATAATCACTGAATAACATGGCTATGTCCTCCTCCACATCAATCACTAGAGCGATCACCTGCTCCTCTGCCTCGACTATCGTCTCGGCCAGCTCGTCGATCACTAGGTCGACCATCGGCTCGTCTTCCTCACCTCCTAGAGGCTCACCCATCTATCCTAGTAATGGCATATTTGCCTCAAGTTTTCTGGTTATCGGCATAATCGGGTAACGGTCCGGGCGCGAAGAAATCATATGCGGGATGCGGCTCTGGCTCATCCATAGGGAAGTCAAACACACGTCTGGTGACAAAGGTTCGCCCATGATACTACAAAGAAAAGAAATACTTATATTAGTAACCATCATAAATATTTTTAATCATATGTAAAATTATACACATCACATATTAGGAAGATTTCATTAAATTGCATTAAATGCATAAAGAAATTAAACTTTTGCTAGAAGCGAATACCGAGTTATAGATATAACCATACATCATAGAATAGATGCCGTATATATATATTATACATATTTTTAATCATATGTAAAAATTATATATTCATATATTAGGATGATTTCATTATATCGCTTTAAATGCATAAAGAAATTAAACTTTTCGCGAGATGCGAATACCGAGTTAATTATATATATATATATATATATATATATCATAGATATATATTATATTATATATATATATATATATATATATATATATATATATATATACACTTATATAATCATTACTTATACCAAGTGTATCCCACTTGTCATGCACAGATTGCAATTAAAGGCATCACACAAGGCATCTAAGGATCAGGAACGACACGCGCGCGGATATGGGACAATGATGAAAGACTCGTGAAATTTTCCAAAAACAGTTGTAGTCTAAGTTTTGTAAAACGACTTACTCTGCTACAACTCGTGCTCTGGTACCACTCTGTAACACCCCCAAAATACGATACACAGCGGAATACACATTTGGGGTGATACTTCATAATACATGCACATGAGTCCCAGTAAACGTTCAAAAGATACGTTTATAAAAAAATTGTTTTAATTATATGAGGAAAATCAGAGTTACAAGGTCCCAAACTAACTTAAAAACTTCATTTCAAAAAGTCATGACACGACTTCTCTTCCAAAGCATTCTTTTGTTTAAATAAACAAAACATTTCACCAAGACATGTTCTTTGATATCCGCGTTCCGTCCCATCCAAGCCATCAACAGCATCTAAACCTGAGATACATGCTTAAAAACATCACCAAAACGTTGAGTGAATTCATAGAGTTTACAAATAACAATCAGAACGCATGTTTGGTTCCACAAAACACGTTTGACTGCTAGCTAGGCATGCCACACCACATTTCCATCTTGCATGAGCCCGTGTACCGAACCTTAACACATTTATCATGATAGACAAATAAGTGACCGGGTAGTAATCTACTACCCCTTTCTCAATACAAAATGTCCGTTACAGGGTGCTCACCTTAGGATTCATACCCCGGACAAGGCTGTCAAACCCAATAGATCTATTTAATGCATTCAACGTTTACCTCCTCGGTAATTAACGAGTACACAGTCAAAGGCATAAACTTATAGCATGGAATCATATCACGTATCAAACACATTGCGTTCACTTTTCAAAACAAGCATGTATCCCCCTCACGGGTTTTAAAATATTTAAAACAGTTCAAAAGCGAGGTTATGAACTCACCTTGATCTAAGCCGAAGATCAAAATAACCAAAACAATCCAAAGATGTCTCAACAACGAACTCAACTGCGACCAATAATTTATGCCACTCAATTACTATGCAGTAAAGTACGATTGAATACTGCGTGTATCACAACTATTGAAATAGTATAGATATACATACACATGTGATGAGAAATCCACTTGCGCGTCTTAGATCCTAAACCCCACATAATTGAGCATGATCTCTCTTTCATTTATATGATACGCTACTTAATCAAAAACTTTCTATTTCCGGAAACTTTCTATTTTTAGAAAGTTGCTATTTTCGGAATACCATTTTTAGTAAGCCCCGTCATCTCATTATATTTATAATAATATTTATTTATTTCGTCGCACAACTGACGCTCAAATTGGTTATCATTTACTTGTATCGGTGTTATATCCCGATTATTACAAAAGTTACTATTTTTAGAATCGTTTTCGATCGTAAAAGTCGTTAAGTCTAAAATTAATAGCGTTTATTTGACTTTGATTATTTATATATTCATTTTTTCTTTATCTGACCCGTTCAAAACGACCTACTATATCACATTTTTACGACTCGGACTCTAAAGAGATTTTATGCAAAACGATTTTCGGACAACTTTCTAGTTTTAGCCGAGACCTGAAACTCAAAAAAAATGACGAAAATGCCCTTACGAGATTCTGCTGGAACTTATTACATTTTTAATTAAAGTGCAGAATTTGACTTTCAGTTTTGGCCCATCATTATGCGATTTTAAAACTAGCAAACCTCGCCGAAAAGTAAAACAAAATTCCAAACAACTTTTGTGCTTCGCCGGAAGGCTGAAACGGACTCAAAAGTGCTCAAATCGGACGTTTTTGAATCTGCCAGCATTTAATATACTTCACAAGTCACTTTATTTTCTACTTAAAGTGTATATCTCGTTTTCGCTCTAGATTCTTCGTTATTAGGAGTTAGAAGCTCTATTTTATATCAAAACGATCGTAAAAGTAAGCCTATTGTTAATTCATAATCAAAATCAATTTATTCAAAATCTCATCTCATTTTCCCGTGCCAAAATGTTTCTGCGAAAACTTACATGTTTACAAAGTGCGCAAATGTATTTTTGACCCAAAAATTCATACACGACTACATTAAAATGGCCAATAATCATATTCAACTCGCTCATTCAGTCCAATACCAAAATCTAACTAGACAATGCAAGATCGCACCAGGATTTCTTCACATGCAATACCAAAAATTCAATCGAAATCTTAAAAATAAAATAGAACTAGTGATTAGATATACTGACAATGCTCATACGGATAGCAGATCAGACTCGATCAAAACTCGGACTGTCCCCTTTTTTTCTGTTTTTTTTTGATTTTCCCTTATCGTGTACCTTGGGGGTACCCAAAACAAATCGCAAAATGAATCCAATAAAGGCCCGAATGAATAACCAAACTACTAATCAATAAAAAGCAACAATCTCTCTCTCCTTTGGGGTATTATCGTGGTTCGAAATACCAAACAAAAACCCTTAACCTTTTTGATAACCCAAATCTTTCAATACTTTTATAACCTTTATTATTCCTTCCCCATATAATCTATAAGACCACTACTTGCATCAAACTTTTATTAACACTCAAACCAACTTGCATAAACCTATAATGCATGTGCTCTTTTCTTTCATAGATGATCAATACATCATCATCTAAACAATATTTGCAAGTTGGAAAGATTAAATGGTAAGGGTAGGGGTGTTTGTTGGGTTCGACGAGCACAAAAGGAAAAGGGAGGACAAAAGGCAACTACGCATTCTAGTTCTTGCTTAAGTTTAACTATCATTCTGGATACATAATAAGATGGGATCTTTAAGCTCAAAATTTTGATATGGTGACTTCTGTTTTGTGTGTTGTATCGGCTGAACCCAAAGAGAAAACAAGGGAGAGAACAAGATTTTTGAACTATGAATTTTTACTTGTGTATATGTGAAGTTATACTAGTATTGGGAGCATAAGTGGAAATGATTATGCATGCTTAGGAAAATCAAAATGGGTTGTGTGTGCTTGTGTCCCATAGCCGACGACTATAATGGCTAGGGGGGAAGCATCTTTTTTTTGAATTTTATTTACTTGCATTGTGTAGCCATTTATTTAAAATGTAGTCTTGTAAATGTTTAGTTAAAATATATGTATTAATGTTGCGGGTTTGGTCACGAGACAAGGAACAAGAACAACAACATTCGTAAAAATAATAATTTACGATCTTAAAAATAACGACGAGTCGCGTCGTAAAGTTTACGATGCTTAAAATGGTTAACAGTCGCGCGGTCAAACGTTGACTCACGAATCGACTAAAAATAAAAATTTCTCCAAATCGTTCGTAACAAAATATGAAAATATTTATTTTTGACTATTAAAATTTTGAATGTCGACGTTCGTTCACATGAACTTATAAAATAATAATTATGACGTCGAATCCGCGATCGTCATACGCATCGTAAAACTCAGGTTGTTGCATTGATGCTTATGACTCTAACTGTGATGATGTCTCTAATGCAAAGGTGGTTCTGTTGGCTAATCTTTCCAACTATGGTTCTGACGTTATCTCAGAGGTACCTCATCATGAACCCTATCATATTGACATGGATAATCAAAGTGTGCATGCAATGCAGGGTTTTGAACAAACACCAATTGTTGATTTTTCAGATAATGAGATAACGAGCGATAGCAATATCATTCCGTACTCTCAATATTTGCAAGAAACGCAACAGGCAGTTGTTTAAGATACTAATTTGTATGCACAACAAGTTTCAATGATTTTATCTGTGATTGAACAATTGTCAGAACAAATGATTAATCAAGTAAATAATTAGGAAAAGTCTAATCAAGAAAAGAATAATGAATCCTTAACTACTGAGCTTGAGAGATATAAAGAACTGGTCAAAAAGTTTGAACAACATCTTAATATTGATTTAAAAACACGTGAAAAAATGATTGATACTCAAATGGATGATATGATTAAGAAAAAGCTTGCACTTAAGCAACAAATTGACTCACTTGAAAAAAATCTTTCTAATCAATTTAAAGAAAGGAATCTTTATTTCAAACATTTACTATTTTTAAAAATGAATAAAGGAAAGTAAATGTATGGATAAAGAAATTGATTTAGAAAAGAAGATTAAGGAACTGGATAATATTGTTTACAAAGTGGGTCAATCTGCTCAAACACTACACATGTTAACAAAGCCACAAGTTTTTTATAATGACACTCACAAACAAGCTCTTGGTTATCAAAATCCGTTTTATCTCAAGAAAGCTCAGCGGATTAAGCCAACCTTGTATGATGGTAATGTTATATCTAGTCAACATGCTGCTAGTCCTGTGATTGATGATGAAGAGACATTGATTTTGGAAGAAGTAAGTCGATCAAAAATGCTTGCAAAATAAAACGAGCCAATGTCAAAAGAAAAGAAAGTTAATAAAACTCCAATTAATTATGTTGAGTTAAATCGATTATCTGAATATTTTGGTAAACGTTTTGTTCCATAACAAGAATTGTCTAATGAATATGCTTTCTGGTTACAAACTTCACACCCTAATACTGACCAATTTGCTTCATCACCTGTCAAAATTAAGGCTCCTTGGTAACTTCCTAAGGTAAGCCTGGTTAATACAAGCCTTAAAAAGCTTAATTACCATCTTGGCCAATTTGATGTTGTGGTAAAGAAGCAGATTACACCTGATGCCATAACAGAAGGGGAATGGGGGTTTAAACATACTAAAGCTGTTTTTCTAAAAAAAATTATTCCATTTTCAAAGACCTTAAAAGACATATTCAATGTTTTTGACAAAGATCTTTTAAATAAGGTAACATAAGTACAAATAGTTTTTAACCAGATGGAAGCTGTTGTTCAACAGTGTTCTTTAGACAAACAATGTTTTGAAATTCATAAGAACTTTTTCTTGAAAATGACCGACTCTTACAAAAAATCATGTCTCAAGATGCTATGATATGTGTGATGAATTCTACTGCTAGCTTTTATGATGTGCATTTGGAAATGCAAAGTAGTGAATCGTGTGTGAAGTGTTTGAATCTAGATGTTGAGCTTTTGAACAAACAAAATGCGTATAATGATCTTTCAAAAAGTTATTCACAACTTGAAAAACATTGCATTTTTCTTGAGTTAACAATGCAACTTAAACAAGAATATTTTCAAAAGGATAAGTAATAATCAAAATGCTCTCAAAATTCCAGAATATTTTCAAAATAATGATTTAAAAGCTCAGCTACAAGCTAAAGACACTACAATCTGTAAGTTGAAGGAACATATCAAATCAATGAGAGAAAATGATAAGGAAGAGAAAGTCAAACGTGAAATGGATAAAATTGAGACCATAAACATTGAATTGGAGCATAGTGTGGCCAATTACTTTATGAAAATGAGCGTTTGCATAAAGAAATTGAGCATTTGAAAAAGATTTACAAAGATCAATTTGATTCGATTAAAAAGACACGTGTTCTCTCTAAAGAACATTGTGACTCTTTGATTGCTTAATTGAACTCTAAATCTATGGAAAATGCAGATTTTAAAAGGTCGAATTCAAGAAAAGGTTTTTGTAACAACAACATTACAAAGTGAATTAAGAAAACTAAAAGGTAAACATGTGCTTGATAATGCGACCACTATTGCTCCAGGAATGTTCAAGTTAGATATAGAACCTCTTTCTCATAGACTTAAAAACAATATAGATGCCTATAAAGATTATCTAAAGAAGACTATACAAAATACTAACACCATACGTGGACTTGTACAACGCGCTAGAAAACAGAATCCTAGTGAACCACTCTTAGACTCTACTTGCAAGTTTACAAAACACGTTCAGGAATTGTTGGTCTATGTTTCTCAAACATGCCCTAGATTCATAAAACCTAGTGAGAAATTGGTAGCTGTCACACCCATGAACAAAGACATGAAAGTTAGGTTTTCAGAACCTCTCACATCCTCGAGCAACATTCATAAATAGGTAGAGTCATCCAAAACATTTGATTCTAACACACCTGTGTTGTATTCTACAGGATTGAAGTGTTCTACTAGTACTTGCAGATCACAGCCTACATGCAATAAAAAGAATGATAAGATCACGTAAACACTAAGTAGCAACAGGAAGAATAAAGTAGAAGCCCAACCTAGGAAAGTGAATAAAAAGAATCGTGTTAAAGAACCTATTTGTGATGTTAATGTTAATCATACTATGTTACATGCGAATTCTTAGTTAATTTATGTTAAATGTAAGCAATGTATGTTTGAAGCAAATCATGATGTGTGATTCCTTGATTTTGTGAATAATGTGAATGTGCGCTCTAATTTAAGTCTGATAAGAAAAGCCAACAACATAATATTTGGAAACCTACGGGTAAAGTGTTCACTAAAGTAGGACATAAGTGGAAACCAATACGAAGACTTTTCACTATAGTTGGTAACTCGTGCCCTTTAACTAGGATCGCTCCTACGAAAGTAGTGCATCTTAAGGAAACCACTTCTAATTAAGGTGAAACACAAAAACTAGAGATTAAAGTCTATAGCAAAAGACCCAAACAAGGAAAATTAGTAGGTTCGAGTAAAAAAGCTAAGATTGTAGAATCTAAGATTGCTAACAACTCAGAACCCAATCATGTGTGGGGATCCAATGCTACAGATGTTCCATCTTCTTCTTCTCTTGTCAATGACAGGTTGTCCAGATTGTTCTCTGGTATCTGGACTCCGGATGCTCAAAACATATGACAGGGAACCACTCTAAGCTCATGAACTTCGTTAGTAAATTTCTAGGGACTGTTTAATTTGAAAATGACCAAATTGCAAAGATAATGGGATATGGTGACTATTAGCTGGGAAACATAATTATATCTAGGGTATACTATGTCGAACGACTTGGACACAACTTGTTTTCTGTTGGACAATTTTGTGACGCGGATCTTGAAGTCGCTTTTCAAAAAAACACTTTCTTTATTCGGAATTTAGCAGGTGTTGATCTACTTTTAGGATCCAGAGACACAAATTTGTACACAATTTCTCTTGAAGACATGCTAAAGACTTCTCCTATTTGTCTTCTATCAAAAGCTTCAAAGACTAAGAGCTGGTTATGGCACCGTCGGTTATCGCATCTCAACTTCGGTACTCTTAACAAGCTAGCAAAAGACGGTCTTGCTTGAGGCATTCCAAAGCTTAAATTTTAGAAAGATCATTCGTGTTTAGAATGTGCATTAGAAAAAAGCAAGAAATCCTCTCATCAACCCAAAGCTGAGGACACTAACCAATAGAAACTATATCTTTTGCATATGGATCTGTGTGGCCCGATGCGTGTGGAGAGCATTAACAGGAAAACGTATATCTTGGTGATTGTTGACGATTACTCTCGATTTACTTGGGTTAAATTTTTGAGATCAAAGGATAAAGCTCCTGACGCTATCATCAAATGCATCAAAAATATTCAAGTTCGTTTGAATGCAACTGTTCGTAATGATCGAAAAGATAATGGAACTGAATTTGTCAATGAGACCCTTCATGAATTTTATGAAATGTCAGCATCTCGCATTAAACATCTGTTGCTCATACTCCTTAACAAAACGGCCTTGTCGAAAGACGAAACTGGACTTTAGTGGAAGCTGCCCGTACAAAGTTAATATTTTCAAAAGCTCCATTATTTCTATGGGTCGAAGCAATAAATACAGGTTGTTATAACAAAAACCGTTCCCTGATTAGTCTCCGATACAACAAAATTCCATATGAGCTAATGCACAACAAGAAGCTGGATTTATCATTTCTTCATGTCTTTGGTTCACTCTTTTATCTGACCAATGACAGTGAGGATTTGGGTAAACTAAATGTAAAGGCCGATATTGGTATTTTTGTTGGTTACGTACCCGCAAAGAAAGCTTTCAGAATCTATAACAAGAGAACCCGGAAAATTAGGGAAACTATTCATGTGATGTTCGATGAGCGGACAGTAATGGCTTCTGAACAATTCAATTCAGGACTAGGGATTCAATTAATGACACATGCAAAATCCAGTACAGGACTCGTTCCAAACCCTATTCCTCAACAACATTGTAATCTACCAAAAAGAGATGATTGGGATCGTTTGTTCCAACCCATGTTCGATGAATACTTCAATGCTCCAACTATGGCTGTCTATCTAGTTCCAGTGGCTGTTGCACCAAGAGCTGTTGATATAGCTGATTCACTTGTGTGTACGTCAATTGACCAATATGCACCATCAACAAGTATCCCATCAACACAAGAACAAGAACAATTTACAATTATTTCTCAAGGTCTTGAAGAAGCACCAAAAACACCACATTTTCATAATGATCCACTTCATGAAACTCTTTATGAAGACTCGACTTCTCAAGGATTGTCATCTAATGTAAGACCATCCCACACTTCATTTGAACTTCTTGGTCGATAGACTAAGGATTATCCAATTGTAAATGTGATCAGAGATCCTTCTCGCTCTATCTCCACGAGAAAGCAACTCGAAACTGATGCCATGTGGTGTTACTTTGATGCCTTCCTAACTTCTGTAAAACCAAAGAACTTCAAACTAGCAATGACCGAACCATCATGAATCGATGCAATGCAAGAAGAAATTCATGAATTTGAAAGGCTACAAGTTTAGGAATTGGTTTCGTGTCTAGATAAAGTCATGTTGATCAAACTGAAGTGGATTTACAAGGTCAAGACATAAGAATTTGGTGGGGTACTCAAGAACAAGGCTAGATTAGTTGCTTAAGGATTCAGGCAAGAGGATAGAATCAAATTTGAGGAATCATCTGCACCAGTTGCAAGAATAGAGGCCATCCGTATCTTCATAGCAAATGCAGCCAACAAGAATATGACGATCTTCTAAATGGACATCAAAACAGCTTTCTTAAATGGCGAGCTTAAAGAAGAGGTCTACGTTTCTCAACCAGAAGGATTTGTTGATCAGGACAACCCATCGCATGTGTACAAGATCAAAAAGGCCCTTTACGGTCTTAAACAAGCACCACTGCATGGTATGACATGTTGTCAAGTTTTCTCATTTCACAACATTTCTCCAAATGTGTAGTTGATCCAACACTCTTCACAAGAAAACAGGAATCGACTTATTACTGGTACAAATTTATGTTGTCGATATAATATTTGAATCAACTACTACTGCTATGTGTAATGAGTTTGCTAATCTGATGACCACTAAGTTCAAGATGTCGATGCCCCAGAGGCATCTTCCTAAACCAATCAAAATATGCTTCTGAAATTATTAAAAAATATGGTTTGCTAACTAGTGATTCTATAGACACACCTATGGTGGAAAAGAATAAACTGGATGAAGATCTACAAGGGACACCAGTTGATGCTACACTTTACCATGGCATGATTGGATCCCTCATGTATCTGACATCAGTAGATCCGACCTTATCTATGCAGTCTGCTTATGTCGATATCAGGCAAAGCCTACCGAAAAGCACCTACATACGGTTAAACAAATCTTTTGATACCTAAAGGGAACCATTAACATGGGTCTCTGGTACTCAAAGGATACCGATATGTCTCTAACAACATATTTAGACGCATATCACGTAGGGTGTCAGGACACTAGACGCACTACATCAGGAAGCGCTTAATTCTTAGGTGATAAACTAGTTAGCTTGTCTTCCAATAAGCAAAAGAGCATTGCGATCTCGATTATAGAGGCTGAATTATTGCCTTATCTAGGTGTTATGCTCAAATCTTGTGGATGCGATCACAGCTAACAAATTATGGGTTTACATTCAATAAGATTCCTCCTTACTGCGACAACAAAAGTGCGATTGCTCTATGCTGCAACAACGTTTAACACTCTGTTAATACAAATAATGTCTAAAAACGTTATTTATATTTTTCGACCTCTCAGCATTTTAATAATAACAAAATGTAAATACGGTTACGATAAAATTAAATGTTTACAAATTATTAATCGTAAAATTCCATTTCTAAGATTAGTAATCACTTAAGGTATGAACAAACAAATCTTTAAGCATGATTAGTGATCAAGAAAATATTTTTCTCTTATCCATCACATTTTTACAAAAGAATTTCACAAAATTAATTATACAAAATATTTTCTAATTAAAAGAAAAGTTTTATTAAAAACTTAAAATTTGAAATTCAAATTATCCCCCCAAATAGGAAGGTTCCATACCAGATACAACCATCCCCACAAAAAGACAAAAAGGGAGCGTGGTCTACTAGGTGGCCCCTTTATAGGCCTGGCGGCCCCCAAATATATCTGGGGCCACCGGGACCGCCCCTAGTGACCGTTGGATTTTCCTGCCTATAAATACTGCTCAATTCCTTGCAGATTATTAGACCTCTTTGCATTAAATTTTCAGATAACTTTCTCCCTCTAAAAATCCTCTTTCTCTCTCTAAATCTCTTGATCACTAACATTCTTAGATCTTGTTTCAAGTGATCTAATCTGTTCTTCTCATCTCTTCCCTCTCATTCAAGTGCAAGAGAAGAACATTCGTATTAGCCAAGAAAAAATTGTTATTTAGTGATCTCTCCTCTTTTCTTCTAAGTATCAAATCTCTATTGTAATTATCTTGTGTATTTGTGTGATTCGGATTGTATGTAAATCCGATAGTGTAGATCTTATGATTGTGTAGTGATTGTGAAGTGGTAGATTAGTTCTAGCTAAGATTAGGACTCAACATTTAACTTAGTGTCGAAAAACAAAGTAAGCGACGTGTAAACTGGTTTCTTCGCCTAAAGGGAGCTTGTTGACATAGTGAAATCTCAAGTAGGATACTCGGGGAGTGAAGTAGGGCTAAGAAGAGCTTCGTAGCCGAACCACTATAAATCTTAGTGTCTTGGTTACTAACAAGGAATAGAATAGAGAAATATAATAACACTAACAATAAATGATAATCAAATCTATAAATAAACTAACTAAGTATAACATGGTTGGTTTAAACATACTACTCGAATCTAAGTATTTTGAAAGCAAAGTTTTAAAACGAAAATAAACCAGACGAACCTATAAACTATTCAACCCTCCCTTCTAGTTTCCACAGAAATGTCCGTGTTGATGCAGACTTGAGACGTCGAGTAATGTTGATGCATGTATGCATTGATGACTTGTGATTACGAGTAACTTGCGCA
>BQNB010133470.1:0-18460 GCA_026074375.1 Tanacetum coccineum
TCCATTTGGTACAGATCCATTCTTTCACCCATTCAAACATTTAATCATACACATTATGCATATTTTAAATTAATAGTATTAGTACTCCATAATAGTGAATACAAGTATACAAGCTCTGCAAATTGCTACTATAGTTTCTATCAATTACGTAAGGGTTAGTTTCAGCAGCAACTATACTAACAGCACCATCAATAACATTTATGAAAGAGGCAAAATTGAAGTCTTTCGCAGTTGGGCATCTGCAATCTTCCAAAGCTCCATGGAGAAGTTTGCTTGCTTTTGATCACGTTGAACTAAGGTTTTTTTAAAGGCCTTACTAGATCCTCAATCTACAACTCTAATTATAGCCTTTGCAGCGGCTGATTGCATATATAGAGTAAGAGTCTGCCACCAGACTGACTCGATAATTCTTGAGAAGATCCAAGATTCTACTTTTTCCAGGGCCGTGGTTAAGGTACAAGGGTTCTGCCATTTATTAGAAATCCCACTTCTACTCTCCTTTATAGACGATCCTTTCTTCCATTTGAACGAAGAGTTCATGTCATTATTCCCCTTCAAGGCATTCTTTTTGCTAAGTTTTTCAGAAGAAAGTACCAAATGCTCCTGCTCGAAACTATTGAATATAATTGCTCTCAATACAACACAATTAGACATCCAGATTGTCAACCTTGGAACATCATTACCACAAGCTTTTGCAACTAAAATCAGTCCTGAAACAATACTTCTTGCTGAACTTGCTCTCCTAGATTGGGACTTTTCTTTGCACGAATGCAGGTAGAGCCTAGAAAGACGCCTGGCTGGCACATGAACTTTATTAACCGAACTCCCATGCTCCGCAACTATTGAGTAAAGACCAACTTCGATAGCGGCAGCTTCTCTAAGCTCACCTTCAAGACTTTGTACTTTCTGCTCCAATTGTTGTAATTTGCTAGACCTCAAAGATCCGTTGTTATAGCCCGATTCATATGGGCAATGGGCAGACTTAACCTTTCTAAATCTATCACCAGTCAAAATGTTAGACTTGGTAGCTTTTAGGATTCGGCTTTCACTACAAAAAAAACAGCCTTTAATGACGAAAAATTAATGACGACATTTTATTTTCGTCACTAAAATGACCCTATAGTCGTGAAATTTAGTGACGGATGCAATAGCTGTTAGTGACGAAACTTGTTCGTCATAGAGATCATATATGCTTAAATGACGAAATTATTCGTCACTCACTTGGGCAAATACATTTGCTCTTCTATTATATAACACTAAAAAACTACAAGGACTGAAATTGATAAAATACCCAAGTAATTTAAAAACAACACACCCCCTTCTCATTGATTTTACTCACAAACACACAACGAAAATCATTTCTCACACTGTAAACACACACTATAACCATTCTGATGATTCTCATATTTCACAATTCTGCCCTAATTTTTTCGAAGGTTATATCTTCTCTCTAAACCCTAATTATTACGAACTAATTTTATCTAATTTCAAAACACACACCATTCCTCATGGCTGGCATCTACCGAATCTCATTTTTCACTATTTTGCCTTATTTTGCTAAGAGATTTTCTTTAATTTCTAATTATTATGAGTTAATTTCATCTAATTTCGAAAATATTATGTTTTTTTTTTGAACAGCAAAGATGGAATATATAAAAAAAGAGACTAGCAAGACGCTAGAAACTTAAAGTACAATAGAGTCAACAAAGAGAAATACATAACATCAAAAAATGGTAAAATCCCGAGACTTGAACTGCGAGGGAATCAAAAGGGATGAAAAAACTTTTGACACGAAGGCCGACGGATCGGTTTTCACTTCGGCAAAAGAAAAACCCCCCATCCCGGAGGCCGAGCCACCGGTTTTCACTTCGGGATGGATTTTGATGAATTTGTTGTATAATTCGTATCTATTTGTGTTTAAACTACTTGTTTGAGTCAATGAACTTCAGGCTTTGTTAGTTGTTGATGGACGGTATGCTTTTCGTCAAAAAGGGAGAGCTGAAAGAGCCACTAAAGAGGCGTCATTCATGGAGGCTTGATTAGGTAATCAGTTAAACCACTAACTAAAACGAGTTTCGATTTAGTCTTGAGATAAGTTTATGATAGCTGAAATATTGTTTTACTCTTTATGAGATAAGTTAAACCACTAAAGAGTAAGCACAACTTCATTTGTGTAAATGGTACATGCAGTAAAAACCTTCTGATTAATCGTCGGTTTATATGTACTGTAGCTGTATTGGGCCGTCTTCCGGGTACCACTGTTTACCAGAACTATACCAAGTGCTTCATGGTCACCATGCTTCATGAAAGTGTGTTTCTGCACGGAACTGTTTCAGAGAGCGACTCTTTTGTTGACCTAAGATGAACCCTTTATTTCTGGATTTACTTTTCTTAGTGCTAGTATTGCTTAAGACTAATGTACCCTTGTATCTGTTGTGGAGTATTTAATGGAACGTAATTATTCGTTTTAAATTTCATTTAGGTTCCATTGTTAGTATACGGCTATAGGACTTTGATGTACCCTTGTATCACTAAGATGAAAGGTAATAACTGGATTAACGAGGTTCTGATTATGCTGTAAGTAGCTATCTGCATTCTGCAGATTGATTTTCAGTTAGTATACGGCTATAGGACTTTGATTCATGGTTGGTTATAATTGAGTTACATTTAATTGGTTTTGACTTTTGAGTGATAGAATAGTCTGTCAAATATTCATTTATCAGTCAAGGGCTCAGGGCTACTTTAAACCCAAGTGATCTTTCAAGCTTGGACCTACCAGTCATTAATTTCAGTTAGTATAATCTTCACTTTAGCTGTTAAAATGAATAATCTTTCGTATTATTTGACGTTAATGAATAATCTTCACTTTAGCTATAAAAGTGAGTTTAAGGTCATAGAAGGGTGGTTGGAAGCTATAAAAAAATGCACATGTTCCTTATAGAAAACAGTAAACTCACCCTCTTACTACAAGATGCTCTTGGTAAGTATTCACACCTACAGATTAATGTACTACATTTTTTCAACTCGTTTAAAGCCTGTGAATGGTTTATAATATGTAGGTGGGCAAGCTAAGACGTTAATGTTTATTCATGTAAGTCCTGATCCGGATACAGTTGGAGAAACAGTTAGTACACTAAATTTTGCAGAACGTGTGTCTACGGTTGAACTTGGGGCTGGTAAATCGAATAATGATGACGGGGATTTGAAGAAGTTGAAAGAGCAGGTGGCATTCCTTAAAGCTACTTTAGCAAAGGAGGGAGGTGATGGTCAAGATAGTAATATAGATGATGGTGGTGATGACGAAGATGGTGCAGCCAGTGAGTCCTCAGAAGCTGACTCATAGACGCATAAAGTTGCTAGTGGTGCGGCATCAAAGCTCAAGAAACCTAGTGCAGCGGCTGCAAAGAGCCCATAAAGCAGGTACATTGCTATATCTCTAACGAGTCGAATTAATAGCCAAAACGTTAAGGGTTCGAATGGGTTGAAAATCGCTTAGAGTGTAGCTAAATAGCTAAACCTTCTAAATCATTTTGTTCAAATAAAAGAGACGTACCTATCATATAGACTTACCATTGCTAAAAACTGCCCTTTTTTAAACAGAATACGTTTAAATTCATTATCCAAATCAAATGGTTTATTTTATTAAAATGTGAGATGAAGTAATATCAAACCTGAAATGGTGTTTGTTGACGTGATAAATTCACATACCTTAACTAAATAACACCAAGTAACCTCTATGATCAGAAATCGAAGGAGATTTCACACAAGTTTACCCAAGCCATTACTTCTCATAATGTGTTATGTAAAGTAACTCATTTATCCCATTTTAAGCTTAAATCTTATTTTAACATAACAGGGCTAGTTCATCAACATCAACAAGACGAAAACTTGCTAGTGCTAGTCCATCAATGAGTATGTTCTGTTTCTTTGACAGTTCAAAAGCTTACGTGTCACGTTCATGAAACTTTTGGATGGTTTAATGGAAATTTCGGGACACTCACAACCGTCCCAATTCTTTCTGGTACTCTCATTGATTCAACTAGAATACAAATTTAAGTATAAATCTTCCTTATTCTAGATTTCGTATAAAAAGCGTAACTTTCTTATGGTATTCTACAGGATAATCAATTTCTAGTGTTTGGTTATAATGAAATGAAACTTATGTGCTTTGGATTATTGAAAAAGACAACGAGAGATGGAGAACCCATGTTACCGAAAACTTAAGCAGAAGTCAATTGGATCGGTAAGTTATAAGTTTTACTTTTCACATGCTCTGCACTTCTGCAAAATAATTGTTTTTATTGATATCCCATATTACCAGTTACCGAAAACTGAAGCAGAAGTCAAAGATTGCATCTCCTGAACATGCTCAAGAAGTAAGTTGATCGAGTATGCTGAAGAGGTGTTATGTACTAAGGTTTGTAGGTTATTGGTTCGGTTTTTGTCGAGTTTCGAGCATGTAGGTTTTGTGAATAAGTTAATATGTTTGACTTATTGCTTCAGTTCTTTAGATTTGAGTTCATTTGCATAAACATTTATGTAATGAACATTTTTTTTGTTATATGCTCATTTTTAGTGACGACCTATTTCGTCACTATTGGACGTTAAGGTCCCGTTAGTATCCCGTTAGGTTCACCCAAATAATGACGCCTTTTTTTGGTCACTAATTTCATGAAATAGTGACGATTTTAGCCACTTTTGTGATGAAATTAAGTGAAGAAATGGGTTGTCACACACCCTTAAGTGACGACTTTAGTTTGTCATTAATTTAGTGTCAAATTCAGTTTCGTCACTAATAAATTTGTGACGGAGCTATTGTGACGACAAGTGACGACGTCGATTTTCGTCATTAAACTGGTTTAGTGATGAATTTTCCTCTAATAGTGACGATTTTCCATTCGTCATTAAAGCCTTTTTTTCTTGTAGTGTAACTTCACCCTTTATCTTTTTGTTTATTCATCTTGTACAAGAAGCTGCATAATACGATTGTAGATCACCATCGTCATTGACCTCGTGATCCCCATGTCATCTATTTGTTTCAGCTACTAATACAATGACGTGAATTATCTTGAAACCAGAATTCTTTCTGATGTTATAAAAACTACATTTGAACGTGAAGTCAAAGCCATGCAGCCAAAGAAAACTGCGAAGGAAACAACATCATCATAACAGAAAGAGCACTTTCCGATTTCTTGAATAATAGTTCATCTTTCATTGAGTCAGATCGACACGATTACTCTAATCAACAGCGTTCAATCCTTAAAAAAAAAATAATAATATAACAACGGGTTATGAAATGTAAAACTAAAAGTCCTCTTGCAGTTTGGTACACCAACTTCCAAACCATCTTTTACAATACCATATTCTGCAAAATCCACAACAGCAGTGGCCAACAACTGGCCTTTTACAGTTTTATCCCTTCGTGGTTCATACATATTAAACTCTATACAATTCTTTAAGAAAGTGTCACCGTCATGCATCAAATTCCCTTTCTTTATAATGACTCGACCTCGAACTTTGATCGTTTTAAAACCCAACTTATCATCCATGGGTTTAGCTTTCAAATACCCTTCTTGATATTTTTTGCCAATCAAAATACTAACCTTGACTAAATTACCTTTTTGCAACCAAATTAACTCATGAGGGTTTGAACCTCTTGTTTTTGAAAAATCAACACTTAAAGTAGTTTGGATCATTGAAGAGCAAAGATCATTAGCCACAACTACAACGTCTTTGATGTTGTCTTCTTCCCCACCAAATCCTCCTTTCCCAACAAATCCTCCTTTCCCAACAAATCCTTCTTCCTCCTTAATGACAACTTCAATATCGGTATCATAAACTGGCATCGATTCTTCTTCTACACCCAACACAACACCCGAAAATGACACATTATTTTCATCCTTTTAAAAATTTGGATATTTGTCAACAAATCCTTTCTCAACAAATTCACTCACAATCTCTTCTTCATATTGATCATCATCAAATACTAGGGCTTCTTCATAATCGTCATCAAATACTGGGGCTCCTTCATAATCGTCACCCGCCACACCATAATCTCCCCATTCATTGGAAGATGAACAATCATCCTCAAAGAACGGATTTTCTAACTCTTCGTCTTCGCTTCTTTGACCGTTACGATCCCCACATCTTCTTGGATTCATCATATCATTCATTCGATTAGCAAATTGATCAACAAACTGATCAAATCGCTCCTCCATTTTTGCCATAATACGCTCATAGACGTCATTAATATTCTTGTTTCTCCTTGGAAGCATCTGAATCAGGAACTTCGTCTCTTGATACCAACTGATGTAGTGAAAAAAAAGGAGATAACACACAAGTTGAATCTGTTGATTCCAACGAATACCAGAAACAATCTTCCAACTATCATTTATTTAAAAGAATACCGATAATCAGGCAACTCTAACAACCGTTGATTCAAACGAATACCGATTATTAAGAGAATCTTAGCAAAAACCGCCAAGAATAAAGCAAAAGCTTTTATTATCAAAACTCAAAGATATCCAATACAAAGAAAAGATCTAATATTTATAAGAAAACTAGAGACTTTTCATTTTCCTTAAATTTATAACTGATTAGAAGTTAAATACTATCCTAATCACAATTTATTATCAAACTTAAATAAAATTAATGTCTTGCTTTGACTATGCGTTTTGAGTTTGACTAGAAGTTGAAACCGCATCAATATTCCATTTAGGCGGCACTGATACCTTATCATAATCAAGTATGTTGTAATTCATAATATGTAAAGCATTTTATTGATCGAACACATTTCGTAAATTATATTATTATACACCATTGGTGGTAGTGACAATTTAATTAATAACCAAGCATTAAAAACCCCTCAAAGTACAAGTGAAGCATGATATTACAATAACATATCCAAGCATTAAAAACCCCTCAAAGTACAACTGAAGCATGATATTACAATAACATATCTCTACCAACATAATAAGAACAATAACAAGACAGAAGTAGAGAAAAACGCATAAAAAGCATAAAACTAGACATACTATGCACGTCCAACCCTTTGCAATCTTGCAATGGACACCACCACCTTTACATACACCCAATCTTTCAAGCAATCATGAAAGTGGAAGAAAGCATGTCTGAGACGACGATTGAAAAGTAAAGTGACGCATGCTATCCAAAATGCAGTTGCAAAACCAGTGGCCCCTCCAATATAAAACCATCTTTGAAGTTCATCTGTACTTTCTGCATCACCCTTGCTATCACCGACGGCTGGAACTCCTAGATATTCAACTTCAAGACAATTTTTTATTGTAGGAAGTCCACATAGTCCTACGTTTCCAGTGAACCATTCAGGTGGGAAGGACTGGAGCTGAGTGCTGGATGGAACTCTCCCCGACAGATTATTATATGATACGTCTAGATCATTTAATCTATCCATCTTAGACATGGTTGATGGTATCTTTCCTGAAAACATGTTTCTAGATAGATTCAAAGTTAAAAGTTCTGCCATTTGACCAATGTCTCGTGGAATCTCTCCAACCAGAGTGTTGTTTGACAAGTCTAGTACCAACAATCCATGCAGGGTGGTAACTTCATCTGGGATTTGTCCTGTGAGATTGTTGCTTGATAAATCAATGGTCTTCACCAATCCTAATATGCTACCAAACTCATTTACCTTTCCTTGCCACTCGATCATTACATGGTCAATATATTTATTATCAACATGTTCAGCGTAGTTAACAACTCCCGATACCGCAACAAATTCGAGTTTATAATGATGTATGTTCTGTTTCACAAAGAATCCTTTCTTAACCATGGTAGTAAGATTATTAACACACGATGGGATTGTTCCATGGAAATTGTTTATTGACAAGTCTAGGATTTGCAGGGTTACTAACTGACATATTTGTAAAGGAATGGTTCCGAAGAAGTTGTTTGATCTTAGGCTAAGAACATACAGCTTGGAAAAGTTTTCCCCAATCCAAGCAGGAATATTACCATAAAAACCGTTGCCCCCTAAATCCAAAAGGCTTAAGTTGGTGCAATTCTTAAAAGACAAAGGCAATTCTCCGGAGAAGCTATTGTTGTATAAACATAACATTTCAAGTTGACCCAAATATCCCAAAGAGCGGGGAAGCATTCCTGATAGAAAGTTGTGTCCTAGATTAAGAACTCTTAATTTTGTCAAACCCCACAAACAGTCCGGAAGTTTCCCGCTCAATAAGTTACGCGATAGGTCAAGAAATTCTAGCCTTTCGTACATTTGGCATAAGAAAAAGATCCCTCCATGGAATTTATTCCTAGAAAGATATAATGCGCTTATATTTGCCGAAAAAGTAGGTACTGGACCATAAAAGGTATTGGAGCTTAAGTCTACTATATATAGGTTAAGGTTTGATAGAAAATCTGGTAAAAGTCCACTTATATTGTTGAAAGATAGATTCAAATATCCTAATAAAGAAAGGTTCCACTGGTTCCACTCGTCTTTAGGAAATGCGTCTGAAATGTTATTATTGGAAAGATCAAGATATGAAAGGTTTTTCAAATTTCGTATCCATTTGGGGAAACCAGGCCCTAGCTTGTTAGAGCTGACGTCTATATATTGTAAGCTCTTAGAAAGGTTTGTGATGTCAGCATTTAAAAGAAAACCTTCAATTGAGTTGTTTGAAAGATCCAAATGAATAAGATTCGACATTCCGATTATTTGAGAGACAACTCTAAAAGAATTGGAAGATAGGTGTACAATTTGAAGGCTATTTATTTGCCACAGTTTGTCACTTATAGTTCCATTTAACTTATTAGAAGATAGGTCCAAGTATTCTAAGGAAGAAAAGTTTTGAATCTCGTCAGACAGTGACCCAGTGAATTGGTTACTTGAAGCTTCCAAATATTGTAACACGGATGTGCATCGAGATAAGTTGTTTAGAAAATCTGAAAGTTTCCCATCAAATTTGTTGCCAGAGATATTGAGATATGTATATCCCATTTTAATAATATGCATTTTGCCTAATAATGGGCACAACCACTGATACATGGATGGGTTTAGATTGTTGTTATCGAGAAATAGGGCATTGATAGATGAAGAAGAGTTGACAGATGGAGAATACGGATGCATGACTTCTGAGAGGTCACATCCACTTAAACGTAAAAATGATAGGTTTTGGAGACCTATAATTACATTTACCCAGTTATTGGCTTTGGCCAGAGAAATTCCATCCATATAAAGGAGTTCTAAATAAGAAAGAGAAGACAACCAATCTAAGTTTTCAACTGTACAACTTCCTAGGGAACCTAGACGAAGGTCTACCAAATTGGTGAGGTTTCCAAATTCCGTAGGAATGGTACCATAGAAAGAGTTGTCTGAAAGGGAAAGGAATGTCAATTTGGTCAAGGAACCAATGGATCTGGGAATGACTCCACTAAAATTATTCCCATTAAGGTGAAGCTCTGTTAACTGGGTCATGTTACCAATGGACTCGGGAATGTTTCCATAGAAAGAATTGAAAGAAAGGTCAAGATAATTCAAGTAGGTTAAGTTAAGCAACGAATAGCTAATCTCACCTACAAGACCACCTCTG
Organism: Tanacetum coccineum; assembly: GCA_026074375.1. Lineage (NCBI taxonomy): Eukaryota > Viridiplantae > Streptophyta > Magnoliopsida > Asterales > Asteraceae > Tanacetum > Tanacetum coccineum. The sequence goes on from BQNB010133470.1 coordinate 9,573, forward strand.
AGTGAAAAGATGGACAGGTCAAGCCTTGTGACATGACCTGTTTGGTCGTTGCATGTGACACCCCACCATTGACAGCAATCATCTTCTTCTTCAGGTATCCATGAATAGAGCATGCCTTGACTAATGTGAGCTTTGAAATCAAGAAGAGCTTGTCTCTCCTTATCGATGCACATACTAGCAGCTCCTCCTCCTCCTGCTGCTGCAACCAATTGTTGGTGGCCAAAGGAAGTTGCAGTTGTGGTATTAAACCACAACAAGACAAGTGAGAAACTAAACAAAACAAGAGTATGCATAAAGTAAAAGTACATATTTTCTCTCATTATGTATGTTGTGTAAAATTGTATTGATGTGTTTTGATATGATAATGAACACATATACCTCTATGCAGCTTTATATAGACTTCGATAACAAAGAATTCAACTAGATGGATATAATTTTGAAGTCCCAGATTAGACGTTCAAAGACTCCCAAGTCTTTGCAATTTGTATTTATTGCTGGAAAATACTGTCAGCGACTAATGTGAATAAAATTGACACATATATGTAAAAGAAAAGGTTGAATTTAGAAAATTTACATCATTTGGGTTTTTGATAATAATAAATGGGGACGAGTGGGCCTTTTAAAACATGTTTAGATTTGTAACTCTAAATCCTTAGAAGAGATTGACGTCATGCAGAGGAGTGTGATACCTCAACCAAATTTATTTATAAGGCTGCATATATTTTCGGTTCCCACAACATGTTCCCAAATTTTAGCAACGTTAAGTTTACAAGTTTTACTTTTATAAAAAGCTTGGGATTTCATGGATAATCTACATAGGTAAGTTAATTGGTCATTTGAATTTCTACTGCATTTGATTTACTGTTTAAGCCGATATAAGTTGTATTGGTTCAAGATGAATAATTATGTTTTATGTTTGCTGTGGACATGGTTTAGGTTTGCATACAAGATATTAGTTCATTTTGTTTGACTTGAAAATTGGACCTGCCACTTCTTACATACTCAGCTTGGCTCATATTAGTATCTGGTAACGAACAATACATGCTTTGGCGCGATAAATAGTAAAACGACTATTTTATACTTTAGTTTAAATACATAATGATGATCTAATTATATTATTTTCATTGCAATACTTAGTTGAAAATACATATGATAACACTCTTTGCATAAGGCTAGCTACTTCAAAGTCTTGTATTTTAGATAATCAATATAAACTGATTGATGTAATATGTCTAGTCATTTGAAGTAGATGGTCCAAATTTGTGTTTTAATTTTCGTTGTTCAACAATCTAAAAAATAACTTTGTCCTGTTCTGTGGAAAAAGATGAAGAATAAAGTTAACAATCCCAAATTACACACGTTAGAAGACTTAAAAGTCTTTATAACTTGTAGTTGTTACTGTTAGACATCGTTTTCTATCTTGTGATACTTCCCCCCTCAATTTGTGTGATATTAGTCAAAAGCAAGCAAATGGGCCCAAAGGCTAAACCAAAACGAAGATTAAAAGATGGAGAATTTAAGTAGTTTTGAAGACTTTAAACCAAACATAATTAGTTCTTGAGCAAGCGCCCCAAATCTCACACAAAGGAAAAAAAGTACAACTCGATTTATATTCAATCATGATCAACATTTTGTACAACAACATCAATACGCAATTTCGCCGGAGCCGGTGCCGGTGCCGATTGCGGTTGATCAAAACCTTGGATCCAGATCTTCACTCACTACTTGACCTTTGTAGGAATGCACTCTGTTGTCACTTCGCTTACAACTTTACTCTATTCACTATTTTACTAGAGTTTTAACTAAAAATAGTGATTGAATATAGATTTCTAACCCAAATCACATATTAAAACGAAGAATACTATCTTAAGTCTATCTTGTTCTTCCTTGGAACTGATTCATAAAACCCCAGTCCCCAAGTTGATTAGCAGATATTATAATAAACATAGAATATGAAATCAAACACAGTCAATATCGCGATAAGGAAATAAAATCGTTCCGTATGACCATCATTTAAATTCTCCGGTATCCATCCAACTTCACCTCCTTTTGCGGTAATACTCATCACTATATGTACGTGAAGGCTACTAACATAGTTTCCTAAAGAAATCAACGCCATACATAATGAGCTTCCAAAACTCTTGATCCCATCTGGCGCTTGGCTATTAAAAAATTCCAACTGTCCAACGTACATAAAAACCTCATAAGCATCAACAAGCACATATTGTGGAATTTGCCAAAATATGCACATAGTGCTCGAATGCTTATCAGGAATTGACCTTTTTAGCCTCTCGAACTCAGTGAATCCAGTGGAAACCATTGCGAGTAGTCCAATGATTAGCCCTACACCATTCTTTGAAGCTCGGTTAATCATTTGGGGTTTCCACTTAGTCTTCTAGCTAAGGGGACTAAGACTCTGTGGTAAATTAATGTGCACATGAAGACACTTAGTATGTTGAATATTTACTGACATGCTTGCCGCTTGTAAATGGAAGTTTCCTATGTAAGCGTTCATGGCTGCACCTTGCTCGACGAATAATGATGTCATTTGAGTGAAAATGACCGAATATATGATTGTACAAAGCCAAATTGGTAACATTCTTTTTACACATTGGCTTCGTCCACTTGTGTCACTATGCACAATCTCAAATCATTTTGTGGGCCTGATAAGTCTCTCTGTGACAATCACGGCTTTATCTAGGCACCTGAAACATCAAACTGGTCTGCACCAAGAGTGGCTAACTGCTAAGGTTGGTTGGTGTCCACCATATCCTAATGCAACCATGTATATCGATAAGTGGCACATCACAGTTCCCTTTGTTGATGGCAGTGTGCAATCTTGGTGGTGGCTGTGGTGGTGACGCCCAGGGGCGGCTCAACCTCTTCGGGGGCCTAAAGCGAAACTTTAAGACAAGACATTTTTATCAAAGTTATCTTTCAAAATATTGTTTATATTAAAATTTATTTTTTTTAAAACTTTTTATATGAAACCTTTAACTAGTTTCTCGAAATTAATATAGTATAATATTTCATTTACAATTGATAATTAAGTCAATAAATCTAATCTTTTAGTGACACTTTAGATCGTTGATAACTTTTAATTAGCTTTACCTTTGAAATACTTTGATCTGCTGAAGAAATTATTACTGAAATGATTAACATTATATAAGTATTACGGAAAGAGTTTAAATTTATAATTTGATTAAGTATATTAATCGATGTATCAATTTTTCACACGTATAACCTCTCAAAAAACTCTTAGTTTCAAAATTGATCTATAACGTTAATACCTAAACAACTGTTATAATATGGCTTAAAGACCGTTTAAGGTTGAAACAATTGCCTTTTTAGCTTGTTATTATCTAAGGATTTTAAATTTTCAATATCAAATAACTAAAGATACCTTAATCTAAATTGATTATATTTACTTTTCAGTGATGAAATAACTTCATCTGCAATGTATAAGAAATAATTGGTTTTAAAATTCTCTTAACCGGTTTTTATAGTTTCATTGTCAACATCATCATCATCATATGTTCTATTTCTACAAATAACTCGTTTTTCTTTAGCAATAAGCATCCTAAAAAGCAACTTGTGACTGAAGAATGACATATAAGTAGATAAGAGATAGCTATAGAGTGAAAGTATGTTTGTGGTGTGAAAAACAAATGTCGATTCATCAATGTAAATGGTTATTATCACACGACTTAATTTAACCTTTGCTAATTTTTCATGCAAGATATGGGCCTTTTATATATACTCAATATATTCGCGCTTAAACTTCTACAACTCGTAAGCTAAAAAATGAAAACTAGAAACAAAAAAAGCCTAAGACTTTGATTATTTCACATTTATCAGCTAATCAGGGCCTTGATTAATTGGACTTCTGAAGATGACGGCAAAAAAACATGTGACTAACTTTATATATATATATATATATACAAAGTCGTAGAAAAATCCGGGGCCTTAAAAAATTGGGGGCCTAAAGCCCTAGCTTTACTTGTTTTACCCTTGAGCCACCACTGGTGACGCCCAGTGTTCTTTTAGATCAAGATTGAGCTGGGTTTTGAGTGTTAGTAAAGTAAATGAGCAGACATTGATAACAAAGTTCCACATTCTCATGTTAGAAACATAGCAACTCTCTTCTAATCAAGTTTTTTTAATACACTCATGATACCATCTAACAGCACGCTCCAACACATATCTTCACCCAATACTTTTATCGAGCACATGGTGTTCACAAGGCAAATTTCCATTTGACTGACACTCGATCAACTTGTAATATGAATCTTTTATTCAATCCGTTTGGCTAAATCCATTCATTCACCCATTCAAACATTTAATCAAACACCTGGTGAGCATAACGCTACCCTCAAATCCAACCTTTGAACATTATGAATAAAACGAATAAATAGTGTCTCGTTTTCGGGCACAAATTATTTTAAGAGTCTGAGTCTTATAATTTCCGCAAATTCGGAGTTGTCACACACGTGTCGTGAATTCAAATCAAGCTCAATTATGTTTTGCACACAAGTAACATTCAGCATGCACTACTACCCACGGTGTTAGTGGTACTTTTATCAAAACAGGGCCTTAAAAATCCCTGTACAAATACAAGTGCCAAGCATGATATTACAATAATAAGTATAGGAAAAGCACATACAAAAGAGATAACTATAAATGCCAAAGAACGAAACTTTGAAACATATACGACTACGCACGAGCAACCCTTTGCAATTTTGTAACAAACACTGCAACCTTTACATACAACCAATCCTTCAAGCAATTGTGGAAGTGAAAAAAAGCATGTCTAAGACGGCGATTGAGAAGTAAAGCGCTACATGCTATCCAAAATGCAGTTGAAAAACCTGTTGCCCCTCCAATATAAAACCATCTTTGAAGTTCATCTGTACTTTCCACATCACCATCACTCTCACCAACAGGTGGTACTCCCAAATCTTCATCTCCAGAGCATTTGTTATGCAGGGGACGTCCACATAGCCCTGCATTCCCAATGTATGTTGAGGCATCAAAGGTTTGAAGTTGAGTGCCCAATGGTATTCTCCCAGAAAGGTCATTAAATGACATGTCTAAATTATTTAGTAGAGTCATCTCTGACATGGTTGGTGGTATCTCTCCTGAAAACATGTTTCTAGATAAATTCAAAGTTAAAAGCTGTGTCATTTGACCAATGTCTCGTGGAATCTTTCCATCTAGAGAGTTGTCTGACAAGTCTAGTACTAACAATCCATGCAGAGTGGTAACTTCATTTGGGATTTGTCCAGTCAGATTGTTGCTTGACAAGTCGATCACCTTTAGCAATCCCAGAATGCTACTAAACTCATTCACCTTTCCTTGCCATTTGATCATCAGATGATCAATATAGCTATTTTCAACACTATTACTTTCCAAATGACATCACTAAGATAAAGATGTACATTTTGTTCCAAAAGTAAACCTTTTTTAACCATGAAAGTAAGATTGTTCACACATGATGGGATTGTTCCATAGAGCTTGTTATTTGACAAGTCTAATATTTGAAGACTTACTAATTGACATATCTGTGAAGGGATGGTTCCAAAGAAGTTGTTTGATTTTAAGCTAAGGGCATACAACCTTGACAGATTTTTCGCAATCCAAACAGAAATATCACCATATAACCTGTTGTCCCCCAAGTCCAGAAGGCTTAACTGGGTGCAATTCTTCAAAGACACGGGCAATGCTCCAGAGAAGTTGTTGTATAAACTCAAAGTCTCGAGTTTACTCAAACATCCTATAGACGGAGGAATACTTCCTGATAGAGTATTGTGCCCTAGATTAAGAACTTTCAGATCTGTCAAATTCTGAAAACAGTCCGGAAGTTGCCCGGTTATCATGTTATGTGACAGATCAAGAAATTCCAATTTTTTATACATTTGGCGCAAGGAAGAGATTCCTCCATTAAATTTGTTTCTGAACAGATCTAAAAAACTTATACCTGCTGGCAAAGCAGGTATTGGACCATAAAGGCAGTTAAAACTCAAATCTATTATATCAAGGTCGTGATTTGATAATGATTTTGGTAATTTCCCATTGATGTTGTTGGAAGAGAGATCCAAATAGCTTAACTGAGAAGACATCCATCGGCTCCAGTACTCTGTAGAAACTGTGTCTGAAATGCTATTGTTCGAAAGATCAAGATGGGTGAGCTTTTTCAGTTTTTGTATCCATTTGGGGAAACGAGGCCCTAGCTTGTTAGAACTGAAATCTATATATTGTATACTCTGAGAAAGGCTTGACACTTCATCACTAAAAGGAACTCCTTCAAGTGAGTTGTATGAAAGATCTATATACCAAAGATTTGATTTTCCAATGTTTTCAAAGATAGCACCTTGAAGAGAATTGGAAGACAGGTCTAGTCTTGTAAGGTTGGGTAGTTGCCAAAGTTTGTGACTTATAGTTCCATTTAACTTATTAGAAGATAGGTTTAAGTGCTCTAGGGATGAAAACATTTGGATCTCATCAGACAATGACCCTGTGAATTGGTTATTTGAAGCATACAATTCTTTTAATGTTGCTACTGATGTGCATCCAGACAAGTTGTTCAGGAAATCTGAACGTTTCTCATCAAACTTGTTGCCAGAGAGAAAAAAGAACTGTAAGCTTATTGCCAACTAATGGGCACAACCAACGAAACATGGAGGAGTTGAGATTGTTGTTATTGAGATAAAGCTGATCAAGAGATAAAGAAGAGTTGACAGATGGAGAATACCGATGGAACTTGGAATGGATCCAGTAAATTGATTCCCATGAAGGTCAAGCGTTGTCAATTTGGTCAAGGAACCAATGGACATGGGTATGATTCCACTGAAATTATTCCCACTAAGGTCAAGCTCTGTTAACCGCAATGAACTCAGGAATGGTTCCATGAAAATAATTTACCGAAAGAGAAAGTTAATTCAAGTAGCTTAAGTTAAGCAACGAAAGGGTAATCTCACCTTCAAGACCACTACTACCAGTATAGCCAAACAGGTCAAGCGATGTGACATGACCTGTTCCGTTGCTGCACCCGACTCCCCTCCATTGACAACAATCATCTTCTTCTTCAGGTCTCCATGTAGAGAACATATCATTGGGGTCATGAAATTGAGATTTGAAATAAAGAAGAGCTTGTCTCTCCTTATCGATGCACCTATGAACAGCTCCTCCTGCTGCTGCAACTAATTGGTGATCAACAGAAGTGGCAGCTGTGGTATTAAACCACAGCAAGACAAGTGACAGAATAGACAAAACATGAGTATGCATAAAGTAAAAGTAAATATTTTCTCTCATTATGGTAGTTGTACAAAATTATATTGATGTTTTTTGATCTGATAATGAGCACATATACCTCTATGCAGCTTTATATAGACTTCGACAACAAAGTATTGAACTAGATGGATATAAATCTGAAGTCCCAAATTAGACGTTCAAAGACTCTCAAGTCAGACTGCTGGAAAATACTGTCAGCGACTAGTATGAAAGTAGAGCTGGCAAAATTGATCAAATTTTTGTAAAAGAAAAGGTTGAATTGGTTAATTATTTAGAAAATTTACATCCTTTGGGTTTTTGATAAAAATAAATGGGCGAGTGGGACTTTTAAAACATGTTAAGATTTGTAACTCTAAATCCTTAGAAGAGATTTACGTCATGGAGAGGAGTGTGATACCTCAACCAAATTTATTCATACACGTTCCTCTTTTATTGCTTATAAGGCTGCATAAATCTTCAGTTCCCACAACATGTTTTGATGAAATGCCTCAACCATAGCAACATTAAGTTTACCAGTTTTTCTTTTATATAAAGCATGTGATTTCAGGAATAATCTACATACGTAAGTTAATTGGTCATTAGAATTTCTACAGCATTTGATTAATTATTTAAGGCAATATAAGTTGTTTAGATTCAAGATGAATGATTATGTTTTGTGTTTGCTGTGGACATGGTTTAGGTTTTGCATACAACTTACAAGTTATTAGTTCATTTTGTTTGACTTGAAAATTGGACCCGCCCAGTTCTTACATACTCAGCTTGGCCCATATTGTAAGTATTTGGTAACAAAGAATACATGCTTTGGCGCAATTAAATCGTTAAACAACTATTTTATACAGTAGAGTGAAATGGTTCTTGGTCGTTTAATATTTTCAACAATATATATTTACTGTAGATATAGCAAAGTCCCACATTCTAATGTTACAAACAATGTTTACGCCGTCTTAGAAGAACACCGTGATACGACCCGGTTTGGGATTTTATCGGATAGTAGCATCACTTTTAGCGTGTGCGAGCTTATTAAAAATATAGAAAAGAAGAAGAGATATTTTGATCTTTAACTTGATTGATTTCATTCGGTAAAACATTGAGTTTCGATACTTTCCTAATACGACTCAAACATTGACTTGCCTAGAAGATAAACATTGACTTTTGACATTTTCCTAATATGACTCAAACATTGACTTGACTACAAGATAAATATTGAGTTTTGACACTTTCTTAAACCAAGGGCGTAACACTCCTCACTCCTTCCTAATCACATTGTCCTCAAGGTGATGTCTAAAATTTTTGATTCTGAGATCCTATAATCTTCTTTGAATTGCAGCCTTCATCTTTTTCTTCTTTATGTACTTGTCATTAAGACGCTTCAAAAACAGAATAAGAACATGTAGGGTATAAACAGAGTATTAGACTCCTTTATCAACACCTTTATTATTTTCATTTACCCCAACACCTATAACCCCATTACCACTACAACATTCGATGCTTTCCCCAGCAACATTCCGACCCTTTCGCCAGCGACATGTCGCTGGGGAACTCTATTCCCAGCGAAATGTCGCTGGGGAAAAGTTGATGGGGTAAGCTCGATGGCAAAA